>CM055267.1:125528835-125683296 GCA_029237695.1 Conchocele bisecta | reverse complement strand
ACTGTTTTAATAATATGCATACTATTGTAATTAATGTTTAATAGTGATATACTTATGAATAATATACGTATATGGTTTTATCTCCAGCACTGTATGTAAGGCTGTGTGATTTGCCTCAATATAAGCTGGATTAATTAATACTTATATTCATGCGCTTCATGAGAACATCAATACATTTAAAATATACAAATATTACTTATACCGATACCGATATGATACATTTTAATAATATAAATATTGAAAATACACATTACAATCGCTTACAACATAAGTTATTGATCGAAAATAGTCACTGCATCGTGACCTATTTGACCGCATTACCTATTGCGCAGGTACCTCATCATACCCACTGTTTACATAGGTAACTGGTGGTATAGTGAGGTATGCTCGCTAATACAATGTTTGCGTAATGGTTCTATAAGCAAACAGGATAAAGTAAGTTAATGGTTCGTAGTTCAATGGTTCGTAGTTCTAAAGCAAACAGGATAAAATAAGTTAATGGTTCGTAGTTCTATAAGCAAACAGGATAAAGTATGGGTTACTGATTGCCCCCATGATGCAAGGATGAAAGCCACACGTTCGCCACATCTGCGGCACACATCAAAAGCGTGTTGACCAATCAGTGCAATTTCAAAACATAGCCTAAAGGTCACACAGTTTACAGCTCGTGCTGAATGATGACATAAGATAATAGCGCCTGTTGACACGGTTGGGTGTTATCGATTTTTTTCCACAAAGCAACACACAACTTTCGCCTACAGTATGTAATATTTCAAAATCAGTTGTATCTTCCGTAAATGACGCTGAAAGCAGCCTATAGCTATGACGAATTTGCATTGTCCACTGACGTAATTATAATTTTTTAAATAGAGATTGGCGAACATTGTAAACCATGTGCAGACTACGCGAATCCACCGCCTGGTCTGGCCGCTAATGCAATAAGCCGGGATTTGTCAGAGATCAAGACCCAATTCACATAAACACGTTTGCCGTGTCATAAATAGAGTCTGGTTCTCGGTAGTATTGTTTCACTGGAACGCATTAGACAGGGTACCAGTTTAGTGACGAATACGAAACGGATGTCAGCAACCGCGTGTGTTGATATTTGATATGGCTTTGTGTTGTAAATCTTGACACGCGGTGTGTTTGATGTCGGCCAACTGACTTAGGCTTGCCACTTTCATCAGCATCTTGTAAACACAGTTTCGAAACTAATGATGGATTTTTTAATTTTATAACTTTCGTGGAATTGCATTATGCATATTGGGATTTACCGTTAATGGCGTCATGCAATATTTTTCACGGCAAAATGACACCGACCGATATGGGACCGGTAAATGTTTTCAAAAGATAATTAAAATGATAGAGGCAAGATTGTGATTCGGCAGAGAAAATGTCGACCGGATCTGATCTTGGTATACACTGTTCGCATTCGGTATAGAAAATGTGTACCGAATGTGACACATGCCATGGCCGGAATGAGTAAGGCGCGAGTAAAGGCACGAACTGTTTAGAATACGAAACCAATATTCCAATACCGGATTTTACCCCAAAGACTAACAACAACAACAAATATAGGAACGTATTTTATTTTTGGTGTTTATGTCAATATTTCGGGTGGAAAAAAATGCTCATGTATCTACATGTATTTATAAGATGCAGGGGCTTTCTGGGATACAAATCTGAGTACAAAAAATGCGTCTTATAATCGCAAGAATACGGTAAATCAGAATTAAATCTACATAAAGGTCAAATTCGTTATAATACTATTTTTTCCTGATAGCTGGATTTTACTTATAATTAAATATTAAGTAAATGCGTATTTATTCTATGGAGTATTGCATTTACTCGTACATATAATGATGGAGAAGAGTGACAATTATATCTGAATTAAGTCAACGTTGACTTTAAAGTAAATCAGAATTAAATATACGTAAATGTCAAATTCGTCGTAATACTGTTTTACCTGATAGCTGATTACTTATTATTAAATATTAAGTAAATGCGCATTTATCATGTTTATTCTGTGAAGTATTGCATTTACTCGTACATACAATCATGGAGAAGAGTGACAGTTATATCTAATTTAAGTCAACGTTGACTTTAAAGTAAATCAGATTAAATCTACGTAGACGTCAAATTCGTTGTAATACTATTTTACCTGATGAACAGAACAGAACAGAACAGAACATATCATTTATTAAAAGCAAAGTCACCTCTGGCCACATGCAAGTGGCATATGAGAACATGCTGCTTCATTAATATAGACAAGGTAATGTACAATGTACGGATGGTAAGATAATCTGATGTAGCAGTTGTGGCAGGGAGGATACAGCATAAATACCTATAAATACTGTTTGCGGACCACTTGTTGTTTATTTTATTTACTCCCTAAAATGATGCTGTGTATATAATTAAAACTGCTGATCTATGTTTTAAATTTGTCAATTATAAGTTTAACAAAAAATACATAGTTTAGACAATACTATTGTACTTTTGATTGCATCAGTTGCTGAAATTTAGGTATATTTGGATGACTGTAGTATTTCCTATGGATGTATAATTCACGCTCATTACTAAAGTATGGACATTCCAGGAGATAATGAAATTCATCACCTATTGTATTTAAGTTACATATTAAACATTTCCTTTCAGATACTTCTATGCCGTTCCATCTTCCAGTTTCAATGGGCAATCTGTGGTTGCTTGTTCGGAATTTGATTAGCGGAATATATTTTGTGTCGGTTAAATTTATTTATTAAATATGATTCTAGTTCAATTGTTTCTTTGAAAATTTGATACATTTTCCCTTTGGTTGATAACTGCATTGAACCTGACCATTTTTGAATGTACTGATCTTTTAATGTTCGTAGTATATATAGTTTTGTTGCTTTTGGGTATAGTATCTCTTTGTTCAACCATAAATCATTTTGTCCAACAGTTTTTAATATACCTTTTATATATCTGATCCATTTGGAGTTAGGGTAGTTGTTTGCCATTACGGCATATGTTAGATTGCTCAATTTTGTTTGTTTTCCCATTCTTGAAGAGATCCAGTACCCAATCATGCGTGCTTTAACATTTCAATTGGGAATCTACCTAATTCTGCATATAGCATATAAATTGGTGTACTTTTCCTTAGTTTTGTAATAGCTCTTAGGAAATCGTTTTGCACTTTTTCAATTGCTTGGATGTTTTCAAAACCCCAAATTTCACTGCCATAGAGAAGAATAGGGAGTATCGTGTGGTCAAAAATTTGGAGTTGTAAATCGATTGGCAAATCAAAATTTTGTATTCTTTTATATAGGAGATGCATTGCTTTCCTTGCTTGTTCTACTACATGTTTTCTTGCCTTATAAAACGTTCGCGATTTGAAAAAGTAAATGCCTAAGTATTTGTACTCATCTGGGATTTCAATTTTGTTTCCTCCCAACAAAAAATTAAACTTGCTAGTATTCCTGGCTCCAAATATTAAGATTTTTGTTTTAGAGAAATTCACATTTAGTTTCCAGTTTTGGCAATATAGGTAAAAGTAATCTAGGTTTTTCTGTAGATCATGTTCATTTTCGGCCAAAACAACAGTGTCGTCTGCATACAGTAAAATTAATAATTTCATGTAAAAATAAAATTCTGGCGTATTCAGCTGCAGTTCAATTCCTTGACATGTACTACCCTCAAGAAATGCTTCCAAATCATTTAGGTATAGAGAAAAAAGTAACGGGGATAGATTTTCACCTTGTCGCAATCCAATATTGCTACTGAAATATGCTGACTGTTGATTATTTACAGTGACACATTGACTTGATATTTTGGTACATGTTATATATTACTCTGAACAGTTTGCCAGTTACATTATTTTTAACTAACTTTTGCCAAAGTCCAACTCGCCACACTGAATCAAAAGCTTTACTAAAGTCAATAAAACAACAAAACAGTTTTTTCTTGTGTGCCTTTAGAATCTCTATTAGTGAATGTAGTAAATGTGATCAGTTGTCGAATATCCTTTTCTAAAGCCTGCCTGATTTTCATTTATTATCATTTCGTTTTCGAAAAAGTTATCTAATCTGTTGTTTAAAATTGAAGTAAATAATTTTCCAAAACAACTAACAAGAGTAATTGGTCTATAGTTTTCTGGCTTTGACGGGTCACCCTTTCCTTTAAATATAGGTCGTATGACACCTTCGAGCCAAGAATTTTGGATAATTCCCATGTCAAGAACAATGTTAAAGAGGGATGCATAAATTTGAAGAAATATATGTGATGTATTTTTAATGTATTCATTAATAATATAATCATTAGATGGACTTTTGTTGTTGCTCTGTTTTTGTATGCATTTCTCAATTTCTTCAGATGTGATGGTGTGTTTAAAATTTCATCATCATCATTTAGTTGGAAATTTACTTCATAATTTGCTTCATTTTCTTGATTATTTGCCTGGTTAGAGTTGGTATTTTTTAAATATTCGTACAACAAATCAAGAGTTACTTTGTCATCAGCTTTATTTTGCTCTAAACTATTTAAAATTTTCCAAAATTCCATTGGTTGTTTCTGTTTCAATGTCCTAACTTTCTTTGTGTTTCTCTTTTTTCGTTCTATTAACATACTTATTCATTGTTTTCTTGTAAATTTTACTGGCATGTCTTAAGTGTTGTTTGATTATGTTGGATGCGTCCTCTCTTTGCTTATTCTTCATTTTATGATATTTATTTCGTGCCCTTAGACACTCTGGCCCAAACCACGTTTTATTGTTTGTTGAGTATTTATGACTGAAGGTTAATTTGGCAGAATTTGTGAGTAATTGTCCAATTTCTAACGTTATTGAATTAATATCAGCTTTTGTTGTTTGTGAGTTTTTGGCAAGTTGATCAAGCTTACATTGAATATCATTAACTTCTACTTGTGTAATATTTGAAACAAACTCATTTTGTTTGTCCTGTTTCCACCTCGAAGGTCGTGCTTTATTTTCATATTTCTTTGAGGATGTGCTAAGATTTCTATTTTTTAGCGGGTTCTTATAGTGCAAATTAATGTCTAGTATTGCATGACCGTCAGAGAGTAGAACATCGGTATCAGTGATCTTAAAATTATTAAGATGTGATATGCCATCAATTGTTGTAATCACATAATCTATCACTGACATACTTCTGTATGTATAGGCCCCTATACCTTTATCCGTACCATATCTGCCATTCAGAATAAACAAATTATTTGCCTTGCACAAATCTAGTAAGCGATGACCACTGTTGTTAACCTTGTTATCTTTGGATACTCTGTGCTTGTTCAGTCCATATTGTTCTAAATGCTCAAATTTGTTATAGAATTCAGTCAGATGCTCATCATTCAATGTTAAACGTTCTGTGACAAATGGGTCAATCTCCACAAACTCGTCAATGTCCGAGGTGTGACAGTTTAGATCACCTAGTATATACACACATTCATAATCAATACACATAGATGTGATTTCAATATCAAGGGTCTCAGTTTCATCAGGAGTGTAAAATCGTGAGTTTTCAGGCGGTTGGTATATGAAGCCTATTACTACATCAGTAACAGTATTCATACTCTTTTTGTCAATTTTTATCCACATTACATAATCTGAATCTGTGTCAATTGTATGTACATATTCTGTCATAGTTTCTTTTACAAAAATGCAAATACCTCCAGACTTTCGAATATACTTTTGCTTACGGCTTTGCTGTATGAAATGACAACCCTTAAGTGAAATCACATCATAATTGTCAGTTTTTGTTTCTAACACACCAAAAATATCATACTCGTGTACTTTTTCAGAAAATTCAGGGAAGTGTAATTTTGATCTCAGACCACAAACATTCAGTGATCCTAATTTTAATATATGCATTGGTTTTGGAACACTTTGATTAGCTTTGGACTGGCCTTTATGGGCCACTGATTGATCACTGATATTTACATGTTCATTCACTGATAAATCCGTATCAACAATGGTACTTGTATTGTAGGCTGCAGTTGTACTGCTAGTTTCCACAATTGTGGTGTCATTTACTACATAGTCACAAGTTAATTTGTTACAACTACTACAAATATCTTCCAATAGCGTGAAAATGTTTGGCGTTCATGCATGCACATTCATTTACTGTTTTGGCATATTTGCCTACTTCCTATCTCCACCAACATAGTCCTGAAGAGTCTTTGTGGCCATAAAGTTTACACTTATAGCATTGCACCTGTGTTTTATGCCGACAATCGTCTGTTTTGTGGTTCGTTAGGCCACACTTAAGGCATCTTGTTTCATGCCTGTCACCTTGTTCTTGGCGGTATGCACCTTCATGGTTATTGGCATCACTGGTATATTCGATCAAGTTTCTAGTCACGGTTCGTTCACTATACCAGTGTCCTTGGTTAGTGTCCACTGTGGGGTGACGTACCTCTTCAACCAATGATCGTCATATAGGCCGCTCCCCTCTTATGGTCAGCTCTGGTCTATTATTATACCCCCACAAACAAAGTTTGTTGGGGGTATATAGGAGTCAGCTTGTCGGTCGGTCTGTCACTCTGCCGGTCTGTCGGTCTGTTGGAAATTCCCTTCCGCTCTATATCTTCTACACCCATGCATGGATTATCAAATGGCTTGGCACAAATGTTTCTCATGATGAGAAGGTGTGTCGCGATCAATAACCACGCACCTACATCCAAGGTCAAGGTCACAGTTGAAGGTCAAAGGTCAAACCTATTGAAATTCCCTTCCGCTCTATATCTTCTACACCGATGCTTGGATTATCAAATGGCTTGGCACAAATGTTTCTCATGATGAGAAGGTGTGTCGCGATCAATAACCACGCACCTACGTCCAAGGTCAAGGTCACAGTTGAAGGTCAAAGGTCAAACCTATCGAAATTCCCTTCCGCTCTATATCTTCTACACCGATGCATGGATTATCAAATGGCTTGGCACAAATGTTTCTCATGATGAGAAGGTGTGTCGCGATCAATAACCACGCACCTACGTCCAAGGTCAAGGTCACTGTTGAAGGTCAAAGGTCAAATCTATTGAAATTCCCTTCCGCTCTATATCTTCTACACCGATGCATGGATTATCAAATGGCTTGGCACAAATGTTTCTCATGATGAGAAGGTGTGTCGCGATCAATAACCGCGCACCTACGTCCAAGGTCAAGGTCACAGTTGAAGGTCAAAGGTCAAACCTATCGAAATTCCCTTCCGCTCTATATCTTCTACACCGATGCATGGATTATTAAATGGCTTGGCACAAAAGTTTCTCATGATGCGAAGGTGTGTCACGATCAATAACCACGCACCTACTATCAAGGTCAAGGTCACAGTTGAAGGTCAAAGGTCAAACCTATTGAAATTCCCTTCCGCTCTATATCTTCTATACCGATGCATGGATTATCACACTATGCCCAGGGTCAAGGTCACAGACTTGGTGCGTTCGAAACCTTAACGCTGGGTAAATGGCTTATCATTTCTGTTTCCTTCCTCGGATCTGCTTCACATTTCACACACGCATTGCTCCAATGGTCCTCTACCGCCCTGTGACAAATCCACATTCATCCCGCCCCCGCTAAGCCCAGGGTCAAGGTCACAGACTTGGTGCATTCAAAACCTTAACGCTGGGTAAATGGCTTATCATTTCTGTTTCCTTGCTCAGATCTGCTTCACATTTCACACACGCTAAGCCCATGGTCAAGGTCACAGACTTGGTCCGTTCAAAACCTTTACGCTCGGGTAAATGGCTTATAATCAAATATGCCTCGTTTTTCTTTGGCTGCCAGCGGGGGCATTCGTGTGCCGATAGGCCACATTTCTAGTAATTTCTGTTTCCTTGCTCGGATCTGCTTCACATTTCACACACACATTGTTCCAATGGTCCTCTACCACCCTGTGACAAATCCACATTCGTCCCGCTCCCGCTAAGCTCAGGGTGAAGGTCACAAACACTCGGGTAAATGGCTTATTATGCCCCCGCAACCTAATGGTGAGTGGGGCATATAGTGTTACCGGCGTTCGTCCGTACTCGGGTAAATGCTACTTGTAATAAAATATGCCTCGTTTTCTTTGGCTGCCAGCGGGGGCATTCGTGTGCCGACAGGCCACATTTCTAGTTTTATTAAAGTTTTTCGTTATACTATATCTTTTTTTTTAATGTCCATGCCTCGCCACAAGGCGCAACATGCAGGCCGCGGCCATCTAGTACCGATTAGTTGTACACGGCTTGTACACGGCCCCGCACTGTGACGTCACAGCTATCCAAGATGGCGACTTACAGGCGAGTTGAAGCCAGTTACAAAACATGAATAATAGTGGCATTGACCGGTTTTTTTTCTCGACGTTACCTACCGCGTTCGTGTTATTTTGATATTATTTAATGATTTAATATGAATCCAGCGAGTCCGTTCCTATCTTTTAAGGGTACCTGGGCCCACGGGGGGTATTCCGTAAGCCTCGTTTACTGACATATCTCGTTCTACAAGATCACAGGATTATTTAAGTAGGTTGGTGTTTTGTATTTCTGTATAACACAGGAATATTGAAGTAGGTTGGTGTTTTGTATTTCTGTATAACACAGGATTATTGAAGTAGGTTGGTGTTTTGTATTTCTGTATAACACAGGAATATTGAAGTAGGTTGGTGTTTTGTATTTCTGTATAACACAGGAATATTGAAGTAGGTTGGTGTTTTGTATTTCTGTATAACACAGGAATATTGAAGTAGGTTGGTTGTTTTGTATTTCGTATAACACAGGAATATTGAAGTAGTTTGGTGTTTTATTTCTGTATAACACAGGATTATTTGAAGTAAGTTGGTGTTTTGTCATATTTCTGTATGAAAATTTCAGGATTAAGTTGGTGTTTTATATTGGTAAGTAAACAGGATTAAGTTCGTGTTTTGTATATCGGTAAGTAAACAGGATTAAGTTTGTGTTTTGTATATCGGTAAGACCTATCCAAAAAAATTGTTTGTTTCGGGGCTGCTATTTTATTAACAAAATGTCCCGACCCTATTTTTTTTTTCCACATTTCAGAAGAAAATAAAGTTTTTGTCTATTTTGTTCATTTTGTTCATTTGTATCCCTCTCCTTGTGACTTTTGTCTCACACCCATTCTATGTTTCATGCAACTTTGTTGGTAAATTACATTTTAATATCCGATATATTAAAGAATCCATCTTTCTTTTACACTCGCATCCGTCTTAAGCATTGCGGTAACTGCAGAGGTTATCCGAATATAAGCCCACAATCAACAACAACAGAAATTGCCAATTGGCACGATGGCTGGGGTTTCGTCTACTGGGACTCGCATCTTGTTATGTATAAACAAAGATGTATGCCAACATTCTCCAGAACGACGAACATTTTACATTTTCCCTAGTTCATCCGTGTTTGCGGACATGATACCATTGTATTGCGAGCAGTGTTCACGTGTAGAAATCAGGCATCAGATCAGGATTATTCTTATTTCAGGGCTGAATATATAGTGTTTATTCTCAACACTAGTTATGGCTTTTGGGTTTGAATTAAACAATACAATTGATAATTTTTGACATAATATATTATATTCCATACAGGATGT
Source organism: Conchocele bisecta (assembly GCA_029237695.1). Lineage (NCBI taxonomy): Eukaryota > Metazoa > Mollusca > Bivalvia > Lucinida > Thyasiridae > Conchocele > Conchocele bisecta. The sequence continues at coordinate 125,673,728 of CM055267.1, read as the reverse complement.
ACAGTTTCATGCGCATACTGTGTGTTCTTTTGATACAAAATATCCATCAGAATCTACAATGAATTACGAGGTTAATTAATATTCATACTGCAACTAATGGCATGTAAAGTAATCAAGGTACATGTTGTATTTAAAGATTTACAGCTTCATTTAAAAAAACAGCTTCATTTATAAAAAAGAAATCCCTACCTACAGATTGTGAGCCCGTTCCCCTAAAGAAACAATTTTTTTTGATAGGCCTAAGTAACAGGATTAAGTTGGTGTTTTGTATATCGGTAAGAAAACAGGATTAAGTTGGTGTTTTGTATATCGGCAAGAAAACAGGATTAAGTTGGTGTTTTGTATATCGGTAAGAAAACAGGATTAAGTTTGTGTTTTGTATATCGGTAAGAAAACAGGATTAAGTTCGTGTTTCATATTTCTGTATGAAAACAGAATTAAGTTTGTGTTTTGTATATCGGTAAGAAAACTGGATTAAGTTTGTGTTTTGTATATCAATAAGTAAACAGGATTAAGTTTGTGTTTTGTATATCGGTAAGAAAACAGGATTAAGTTGGTGTTTTGTATATCGGTAAGAAAACAGGATTAAGTTCGTGTTTCATATTTCTGTATGAAAACAGGATTAAGTTTGTGTTTTGTATATCGGTAAGAAAACTGGATTAAGTTTGTGTTTTGTATATCAATAAGTAAACAGGATTAAGTTTGTGTTTTGTATATCGGCAAGAAAACAGGATTAAGTTGGTGTTTCTTATTTCTGTAAGAAAACTGGAACAAGTTGGTGTTTTGTTTGGATTAAGTAAGTTGGTGTTTCATATTTCTGTAGAAAACTTTTAACATTCTTCTCTTTATAGACGTATTCGAGAGAAATATGATGCTGAAATGCGGGAGGTAGAAATCTCAGAAAAACATGCGACAGAAAGATACAGTGAAATAAAGGTATATTGTACGTTTTATGGCAAAATGCAATATTTTGCTCTCTTTTTAACCCTTTATAAGTACGTTAACTGGAATAGATTTTGATATGTTAATTTTGCAATCCAATTGTCACAAAATGATTATCAGACTTGCCCACTTATCAAAATGGACCCCCGATCCAAGCACATGTGTATTATTGGAATTAGGCCAGAGGCCAAAAATATACAAGCATGTTACTCGAGTAACCGAATCGAACATCACTCTTTCAAGGTCACATTACAAACTATCACTTATTTTCTTCTTTAAAATGCTCTAAAAACAACAAAGGCGACCCTAATAACCGATCTCCCGTTCGTTTGTATTTTTTGTGATATTGAGAGTTCTCGTATCGCACCGTATCTGACACCTATACAGAGCCATGCAATGAATTGGTCATCACTTATCTCTCCTGTTACTGCGACCTACTGGCGCGAGGTGGCGCTGTAAAAATAACCACTATAACGTAGCAGTAGAACAGCTTACCTGATTGGTGGATGAAGGTTTCTTATTTAATATTGTTTGCATTTACGGAAATCATTTATTTGTTGCATCATTTCTTCCTTTTTGTCGTTTAATATATACGTTAATCGTTATTTTACTTCGCCTAGTTATACTTGGATTATGTATACATTTGTTGCAATTGTCGGCGATGACGATCTGTGCGGAAGTCGATTGTAATTCACGGTCAAACAGACAGCCAAGCCAGAATCAGAAAAAATTAGGAATTAAGTGTTCAATTGATATTTGTTTTACAAAATCCTGGCATAATCTCCGAAATTTCGTAAATTGATTTTGCAATGCTGTGCAGATATGCGTCACTTCAGCGTGCTTGTGTTTTGACAATTTTGAGTTGAAATGAATTCTTTATTTTGAGCTGCCATAATTAGTGACATGCGTGTAACGGATGCCGCCAGATGTCATAACTCGAACACCCTTTTTGTCGCGCCCACTTGCGGAAAGCGCGATATAGTCGGCACTTTGGCGTACGTACGTACGGTACGTGTGTCCGGTTAAAGTTTTTGGTTAAGTTTTGGTTAAGTTTTTTGGTTAAAGTTTTTGGTTAAGTTTTTTGGTTAAGTTTTTTGGTTAATGTTTTTGGTTAAGTTTTTTGGTTAAGTTAAGTTTTTTGGTTAAAGTTTTTGGTTAAGTTTTTTGGTTAAGTTTTTTGGTTAAAGTTTTTGGTTAAGTTTTTTGGTTAAGTTTTTTGGTTAAGTTTTTTGGTTAATGTTTTTTGTTATACTATATCTCTGCAACTGCTTTGCCCATTACCTTGAAACTTCACATGGGTTGTTTCATCATCTATATTTTCATTCTACCCCTCTGCCGTGCGGCCCCTGTGCCCAATGTCAAGGTCAAATTACTTTGAAGTTTTTGGTTAAGTTTTTTGGTTAAAGTTTTTCGTTATACTATATCTCTGCAACTGCTTTGCCCATTACCTTGAAACTTCACATGGGTGTTTATCATCATCTATATTTTCATTCTACCCCCCTCCTGTGTGGCCCCTGTGCCCATTGTCAAGGTCAAATCACTTTGAAGTTTTTGGTTAAGTTTTTTGGTTAAAGTTTTTTGTTAAACTATATCTCTGCAACTGCTTTGCCCATTACCTTGAAACTTCACATGGGTGTTTATCATCATCTATATTTTCATTCTACCCCCCTCCCATGCGGCCCCTGTGCCCAATGTCAAGGTCAAATTACTTTGAAGTTTTTGGTTAAAGTTTTTTTCGCGCCCGCTTGCGGAAAGCGCGATATAGTCGGCACTTTGGCATACATACGTACGTATGTGTGTCCGGTTAAAGTTTTTGTTTAAAGTTTTTCGCGACATGCAGGCCGCGGCCATCTAGTTTCAAACTACAGTCAAACTTGTCTTAAGCAAGCGGCCATGGGAAAGTCCAAAATTGCTTGCTTAACACAGGTGGGTGCTTAATGGAGGTTCATCTTGGACCGACTTATAACTTGTTCCATATAGATTTATATGTACAATTAATGTACAGTCAAACTTGTCTTAAGTTCATATGTACATCATGATATACAGTGTTTACTTTAATTTCGAATACTCATTGATCTAAGCGGCGCCTATGTCAATTAGAAATGCCAAACACAAAATGCGTCTTTGTGTAAAAAAAAAAAATCAATCGCGTGTTTCTTGTTACAAGATGTACCAGTTCGTCCGAAAATCACCAGTTTGTCTGGCGTATGTAGTTAGGCAACGGCCCACGGTCAGCATAGCTCGGCTTATAACAGCAGTCCCCATGCCACGCTCGCTATAACTTGCACATTATGATGCATGCAAATTAATCCGTTTAAATTCCCTTAAAATATCATTTATGAACTTGGATGTGCATAAATTCTGTATATTTAGTTAATACCAAACTGAATTATCATAAAAATCGGGTTACGTTAAACATCGATTGGAAAAAGTTGCAAAAGGACGAAACTACGTAGGTACGAAATCGCCGAAATTGTCCGTGATATTTACAGACTTTTTCATGTTTTTCTGACAATACAGTTAGCCATATTTGGTTGAAATAAACGCGTGTTTGCATGTGTTTGTTTGTCTGGTTGAGAGTATTCGGAGGGAGTTAACTATAGCGGGTTCATGATCAATCGCTGATAGATATATTGCCGACGTCTTTCGCCACAGTAACCTGTCAATCATGCCATAAGGGCTGCCTTTACTTACCAGCGATTGGCTGTATGTATAAATAACTCGGCCACGAGAATAACACGTGTTTTGAACTGACAATTATAGTAGCCAGAAGCAATGTTTGGCTAGGGGAATTATTGAAACTATCGACCCTTGACTTTTATTGTCACAGCGGGTAGGCATGATTTAGTGAATCGCGTAATGATGTGATGAAAATTTGGTCAAACAATCGGGTGTCATAAAACAAATTGAAATGGTATTGTAAACAGTTTGGCAGGCCTGCAATTAGCGAGATTTAGGTCACTGGGTGGGAAATGGGGATTATCTGAACGAATTTGGTCCCAGCTTTTTTTTTAGAATTTCCGATATTTTGCCGAGAATGGCCGCTAAAACGAGGATTTCGAGGCAAAATGGACGATTTTGCCTGTCCGTTGGCCGCGTTAGACAGGTTCACGCTTAATACAGGTGCATTTTAGAGTAATTTTCATTGGGGGGGAATAAAATGGCCGCTTAACGGAGGGAGACGCTTAATACAGGTGGCCGTAAGTACAGGTGCGACTGTACTTGTGTATCTGGGGAGGGGGATACACATGCACTTGTCGACAAGCGTCCATTTCTAGTTATGTTTATATTTGTCAATTATACATTTTTGGATAGTCTATGGAAACAGATATCCGAAAATATTGTATCTATGTTGTCCAATTCATAGAGGGCCGCCATCTTGGATTTCAAGAATTCAGTGTTTCTTAATGAAACATATTTGTATATGACTACCAGCACAAACACTGTTTATGTTAGTATTATTATTATATATGAACTATTTTACTAAGTAACAAATGTTTTCAAATTGGAATGCCTTAAATAATTATACCCCCCGCAACGAGTTGTGGGGGGTATACTGGAGTCAGGTCGTCAGTCCGTCCGTCCGTCCGTCTGTCTGTCCGGGCCAACATCGGGGGTTTAGGAGCTTAGGGTAAGGGTTAGTAACAATGGATTCCTTTGTTATAGTCGGTAAGCTCCTAATTCCATTGATCTTTAGGAGCTAATCCTTTGATCTTTTAAAGAACAAAAAGCTCATAACTCCCAAATGTTTGAACGTCCGTCCGTCCGTCCGTCCATCCGTCCGTCACTAAACTTAACATCAGTGAAATATTGTTATAACTTATATTTCCTTCATCTTAATATTTCACACATGCCTTCCTGTAAAGCTCTACTACCATGCTGTGCCAAATCCATGACCGTCCAACCCCCGCTGATACCAAGGTCAAGGTCAAATACTTGGTCTCTTTACAAAACTTACCATCAGAGAAATATGTTATAACCTTCTATTTCCTTCATCTTAAATGCTTAATATTTCACACATGCATTCCTGTAAGGCACTACTACCATGCTGTGCCAAAACCACGACCGTCCAACCCCCGCTGATCCCAAGGTCAAGGTCAAATACTTAGTCTCTTTCCAAAACTTAACATCAGAGAAATATGTTGTAACTTCTATTTCCTTCATCTAAAATGCTTAAAGGTCACATTACAAACTATCACTTATTAAAAACACTCTAAAAACAACAACGGGGACCCTAATAACCGATCTCCCGTTCGTTTGTATTTTTTGTGATATTGAGAGTTCTCGTATCGCACCTTATCTGACACCTATACAGAGCCATGCAATGAATTGGTCATCACTTATCTCTCCTGTTACTGCGAGCTACTGGCGCGAGGTGGCGCTGTAAAAATAACCGCTATGACGTAGCAGTAGAACAGCTTACCTGATTGGTGGATGAATGTTTCTTATATAATATCGTTTGGATTTATGGACATCATGTATTTGTTGCATACTTTCTTCGTTTTTGTTGTTTAATATATACGTTATGTTTTCCTTCACCTAGTTATACTTATTTATACGTTGGTTGCAATCGTCGGCGGCGACTATCTGAGCAGTTGTCGGTTGTAATTCACGGTCAAACAGACAGCAGAGCCAGAATCATAAAAAATGTGAAATTAAATATTATATTTCTATATTTTTGTTTACAAAATGCTAATCTCCGACATTTCGTAAATTGCTTTGCAGAATGTTACTTCAGCATACTTGTGCTTTAACAATTTCGAGTTGAAATAATCAGTGACACGCGTGTGTAGCTATGTTCAAACGGATGCCGCCGCAGGTCATTAATAGCAAACAACTTATCCGATGATTTGACCGCAGGCAAATAGGGAAGTGTATCTTGGCACAGGTGTATTCTGAATTCAATGAAGCCACACCTATTCTATGCTGATTGGTTGAATCCATTTATTCAGTGACAGACGTGTGAAGCTACGTTCAAACGGATGCCAAAATAATGCAGCAGGTGTATATTGAATCCGCGAGGCCACACCTAGGCCAAGCTGATTGGTTGAGTCCAATTTGACTGACATGGTAGAATAGATACACTGTGCTCATCAGGGTGCTTTCTACAGTTCCGAAAATCCAATCTTCATGTGTTTGTTTTTATACATGGATGAATGTTATATGGCAGGACTAAAATTGTGTAACTTGAACTTGAATGTCCACTCGCTTATTTTTCCGTAAATACTGTTTTCGAATACTAACATATAACTAAATCACATATTTTGTTCGTTGACAGATAAAAATAATTAAAAGTATATACCGTAATAACCCTATGTTTTTGGACAGGTACAAATAATTATTATTTTTACTGTCCGAATATATATGTTCCCAAAAATAATTATCGAAATTGCTGTCCGAATATTTAGGGTCGCCAATCTCCAACCACCGGAATGCAATGTTCTCCGATGCTTTCTGTAAACGCCACGGGGCAATTAAATGCTCTGATGATTTCTGTGAACGGAGGCAATTAAATAATCAATATAATACAAATGTGTTACCTTATTATTGGAAAAATAATCCCTGTATTAATTGCAATACTTAAATCCAATTCACCAGATAATCCAAGTAGCGTGTGGAAAAATTGATCACTCCATGCTAACATGGTATTGCCAGTAGCTGTGTCCGCTTGGTGAGACATCGTGTTTTTTTTAACTGCGACACAGATTTCGGACGAGCAGGTAGACAGACGCATGCGGGTCATTGTTATCACGATGACTAACGACTGACTGGCCTGTCCATCCGTACGTTTTTAAATAAATGCTTACAACTTATACAAATTACCTTTTTTTGCCACACGCAAGAATGGAACTGTCAAACCAATAGGCAATACTCCATTCACCGATTTACATTATTATATACGCGTAAACGCGGGTATTATACCAATATTACCACCCGTATTGCATCGGGGTTTTTTCGATAATAATTTTACGCTCTGAAATGTATGTCAACTTTCAACGTCATTTACGGAAGATATGATATGACAGATTTTGAAAGTCAATATCGGCAAAATACGATGATGTCTGCTCCAAAATTTATGTCAGTTTTCAACGTAATACAGAAGTCGATTGTATTTTAATATCTGCCACGAATTCGAATTCCAAATCCGAGAACTCGATTACACCCGACACATACATATTACACACGAAATTCGTGTGTTGCTGACATCATTCAGCGCGAGGCTGTAAACTGTGTGACCTTTAGGCTACGTTTTGAAATTGAACTGATTGGTCAATACGTCGTTTGATCTGTGCCGCAAACGTCGGGGAAAATCAAGGGGCAAAATAACCAGTTACATGCTGAGGAGACGCTATTATGTTTGCGGAAAATCCTAAATATTTTCCTTCTATGCGCTCAGAAGTATACGTCGCGACCACCATTTGAACTGTCTAGTCGAGACGGTTCAAATGAGTGATCACAACATGTACTTTCATTGAGAAATAAAACAAAAATATATTTCATACCCATAAAGGTGTATTATGTCAATTTCTGAAAGGACTTGGTTAAATATACACTCTCGATTATCATGATTATACGACTTCTTGTCGGCCTTCAGTTTCAGACATGAAAGGAATGCCGCATCTTTACAATTTCTCTGATGTCGTTTCTGGCCGACATCAAATGAAATTTGGACCTTTCATGATTATGTGACGTGATATTTTTAACTTTAAAGCTAAAAAACATTTGCACCATTTATATAATCGCTAATGCGGACTCGACAACACCTTTCATTGGTTCATCACATCTGAGACGTAACGCATTATGTGCGCTTATTGTGTTTCCAAAAATCTGGTACACGGACTTAATGTGTTAATTCATCGTCTACTGAAGCTTGCAGATTTCGGTAAATATTGTCACCGTAGTAATATTAAACCATAATTACATTGATGAAAAATATTTCCAATTATGATTGTTTACTGTCCGAAAACATACGTTTAAAAAAATATCCACATTTCACACCTGTCCGAAATTTAGGGACACGAAAAATAATTATTTTTGTGATAATGAAGGGTGTCCGAATATTTAGGATGTCCGAAAACATAGGGTCAGTACGGTATTCAATTTTCACAGTAAATTATTTACTATTTCTAATCTATTTTCCTACATTTCAAATAAATAGAAAATGTTTTGACTTGATGTTAAAAACTAAAGATGTTTTCCAGAAGAAAATCGTTGTTTTGTCAAATGGGGGTTACGTCGAAGCTTGGTCCTATATGTGGCTGTGACTGGAGAAATGGGGTTTGTGTGATTTGTGACTAGCGTAGGTCCTAATCAAATATAACACTCCTGTAGTGTAAATACGATCTAGATTGCATGTTAGTGTGTTTTATTGAAGGAATGCCGAAAAGTGCAGATCCTGTTCAGACTGTGCGAATGTACATGCTGAACTGGATCTACACTGGTCGCAATCGCCCTATCAGCCCCGTGTTGTGTTTGGCTTATTGCACCTTCTCAGTCGCAGTGTACAGCGGATGTTGACAGAATCTTCAAACAACACCCCACCCCCGGTGGCAATTAGATCGACTAATTTTCCCACTGCTGTCACCCCGGGCTCTCCTTAATTGTACAGCATTCTTTCATTGTAAGTGGACAATGGCCTACAAGAATGACGTTATGACAGTTTGACCAGGATAGCACCAGATCCAACTATACATCTGACAGCTCTGATAAGTGTCTACTCTGTTGCCCGTCTGATTTAGCATTATATATAAGTACTATCGGGGAAAACATAGATTGTAACCTGACGATGTAAATATAAATAAATGTATATGCAGACTGGTATCCTACAGCTGTTGAAAATTGCACAGTATGTCCATTTTGTCACCCACTGTCGCATTTCAGTATGTAGTTTGTAACTAGGTCATTCTTATATTTTTACAGTACAGTACAGTCCCATATATTTATATCAGCGGTCTAATAAACTGGAGTTCTAAGTAGTCTGTTGAACTATTACGTGTAATAATCGTATTATGCATACATTTCGGAAGTTCTACTGATACTTCATATACCCACGTGACCGCAAAGGGAAATAATTGTGATAAGCAAAATAAGGGGAAGTTAGTCATGCAGTGACGGCTGGAAAAACTGGTTGTCCGGAATATGAAATCCGTAAAAGAACGGCACATACTGGTCGGATTACTGTACTATTTGTTTTATTATGCCCCCGCCACCGAATGGTAATACGTAACGTGCGTACGTCCCGAAACCTTAATGCTCGGGTAAATGGCTTATAATTTCTGTTTCCTTGCTCGGATCTGCTTGACATTTCACACACGCATTGCTCCAATGGTCCTCTACCGCCCTGTGACAAATCCACATTCGTCCCGCCCCCGCTAAGCCCAGGGTCAAGGTCACAGACTTGGTGCATTCGAAACCTTAACGCTGGGTAAATGCCTTATAATTTCTGTTTCCTTGCTCGGATCTGCTTCACATTTCACACACGCTTTGCTACAATGGTCCTCTGCCACCCTGTGACAAATCCATATTCGTGCCGGCCCCCGCTAAGCCCAGGGTCAAGGTCACAGACTTGGTGCGTTTGAAACCTTAACGCCGGGTAAATGCCTTATAATTTCTGTTTCCTTGCTCGGATCTGCTTGACATTTCACACACGCATTGCTCCAATGGTCCTCTACCGCCCTGTGACAAATCCACATTCGTCCCGCCCCCGCTAAGCCCAGGGTCAAGGTCACAGACTTGGTGCATTCGAAACCTTAACGCTGGGTAAATGCCTTATAATTTCTGTTTCCTTGCTCGGATCTGCTTCACATTTCACACACGCTTTGCTACAATGGTCCTCTGCCACCCTGTGACAAATCCATATTCGTGCCGGCCCCCGCTAAGCCCAGGGTCAAGGTCACAGACTTGGTGCGTTTGAAACCTTAACGCCGGGTAAATGCCTTATAATTTCTGTTTCCTTGCTCGGATCTGCTTCACATTTCATACACGCATTGCTCCAATGGTCCTCTGCCACCCTGTGACAAATCCACATTCGTGCCGCCCCCGCCAAGCCCAGGGTCAAGGTCACAGACTTGGTGCGTTCGAAACCTTAACGCTCGGGTAAATGCCTTATAATCAAATATGCCTCGTTTTCTTTGGCTGCCAGCGGGGGCATTCGTGTGCCGACAGGCCACATTTCTAGTTTGATATATAAATGATGAATACATAAGCGTATCGCGAAAACAGAAGCTTGTTATATCTCCTTTAATATTTCACACATGCATCCTGTAAAGCTCTACTACCATGCTGTGCCAAATCCGTGACCATCCAACCCCCGCTGATCCCAAGGTCAAGGTCAAATACTTGGTCTCTTTACAAAACTTAACATCAGATAAATATGTTATAATTTCTATTTCTTTCATCGAAAATTCTTAATATGTCATGCATGCATTTCTCTAAGGCTCTCCTATCATGCTGTGCCAAATCCCCACTGATCTCGAGGTCAAGGTCATATACTTAGTCTCTTTACAAAACTTAACATCAGAGAAATCGGTTATAATTTCTATTTCCTTGCTCGGATCTGCTTCACATTTCACACACGCATTGCTCCAATGGACCTCTACCACCCTGTGAAAAATTCACGTTCGTGCCGCCCCTGCTAAGTTCAGAGTTAAGGTCACAATCCCACACACTTGGACATTTTTTAATATTTAGGGGTCCCTGGGCCCACGCCGTAAGACTCGCTTACTGACCAATCGACTTAGAATTTTCCAATTTTTGGCTTGTAAGTCATAAAACTTTTAAACCGTAATAGCTTGGTATGTAGCTTACTTATCATGAGTAGATGCGCAAAGTTTATTTTGAATTTTAATTTGACCCCGGGTCATGGATTATCTCCTCATTTTCGACTTAGAATTTGGCAGTTTTGCCTTGTAAGTCATAAAACTTTTAAACCGTAATAACTACATACCTGAAACTTGGTATGTAGCTTCCTTATGATGAGTAGATGCGCAAAGTTTATTTCTATTTTCTATTTGACCCCTGGGTCATGGATTATCTCCCCATTTTCGACTTAGAATTTGGCAATTTTGCCTTGTAAGTCGTAAAACTTTTAAACCATACTAGATACACACCTGAAACTTGGTATACAGCTTCCTTATGATGAGTAGATGCGCAAAGTTTATGCTTTGATTTTTTATTTGACTCCCGGGCCATAAATTATCTCCCTTTTTGGACTGGGATGTGGGGCATCCGTGTTCAATTAACACATTTTCTAGTTATTTAATGTTCATTCAAATACAACATGTACAATCATGTATGTCTTTATTTAGTGTTACTGCATGATCAAATGATGCACATGAAACAACATCAAAATGATGTTACAAGTGCATATATACATGTATATGTCATCTGGAAAACCAGAGAGTACATATTACAAACCAAGAACAGCGATGGCAACCAGACAACCGTGCCGTCTACAACAAAAGCTCCCGACGCAACATTGGAGAAACGATGCAAACAAATGATGGACGAAACGTACAAAGAAACCAACAAAATAATACATACGCAAATGAACGTAACTATTCTGGGACATTTCCAGACACTGTACGATTTCAACGAGACCACGTACGTACACCAAATGAACGACAGAAAGCGGAAAGCTATGCTAACAGAACAGCACCAACGCGAAATGGTATCCATATACTACAGCATCCCAACATTGAAACCAAACAGGCAGTGGGGGAACGCAAGCACAACCAACATATACAATAATTATTCACATTGGGGAAGCCAAATAACGAATACAGAAGAAAAGTTGAAGAAACTAGGATAGGTAACGAATATGAAAATAGTAGAAACAATGTATCACAGAGAATAGACAATAACACAGCAGTTCAAAATGGCCCTAATCATTTGTTTAGACAGAGGCCCAATCAGAGACTACCGCATATAACAACTTATATACAAATAATTAATTTGTCTTCAAAACAACTTCTGATGAAAGTAAAATATTTCAAATTTACACCAACACCTCACAATCCTGCCGGTAATAAACAGGAATTAAATGAAAATGAATTTTGCAGAAAACTCAGACTTGCAGAGTTTTTAATTGACGGGAAGATTTAGGTGATAACTCACTAGTTCGCAATAAAAGTGGGTTTTGCCCACCAAAGGGTAGAGACAAACATTTAGATAACTACGTAAGTAATATTTCAAATGTACCATCAGAACCAGTTCCAAAATTAACAATAAAACAAAATAAAATAAAGAAACGCATGCTTAGAAGGCTTGTCTAAGGATAATACGATAAGTATTAAAGAAGCAGACAGAGGCGGCACAACAATAATTATGGACAAACGATATTACAGAACAAAAACACAGAATCTCTTATCAGACATAAATTACAACGAAAAATTATTATACAATCCAAGCAAGCAAACAATGTGTAAATACAGAAAACTAAATAGTAATTTGTACGGGCTGCCAAAAGTTCATAAAAGTCAAGAAATAAACGAGGCATGTAATTAAAAAAAATGAGTATGTTGTCATGGGTGTCCGTCTGTCTATACGTATGCACGTCTGCCCGTCCATCCATCTGTCACATTTCTTGTAGGAAGTAAAATAAAGTTTTCCTTATGGTGTGTAGAGGTGCAAAGTGAATTTTGATTTTTGATTCGACATTGATTATCTCCCCCGTCTCGACTTAGAATTTCCCAATTTTGCCTTGTTTTTGTCGCGACTATAGTCGCCGCTTTTTCCGTTGTCATCGTCGTCCGCGTCGTCGTCGTCCGGTTTTTGTCGCGCCTGCTTTAGCAGAGGTGCGACTATAGTCGGCGCTTTTTCCGTCGTCGTCGTCGTTCGCGTCGTCGTCGTCTGTTTTTTTTGTAAGGCAAATATGTTAAAGTTATTGTTTTTTCACAATATCTCTTTAACCCCTTGCCAGACTTTGATAATATTTCATATCAGTGTTTGTCATGGGATGATGCTTCCTTTCGCACACCCCCACATCCAAATTCTCAAGGTCAAGGTCATATATTTACTTTTTATGTTCACCAGTTTTGTAACAGAAATGCGTTAAAGTTATTGTTTTTTCACAATATCTCTTTAACCCCTTGCCACACTTTGATAATATTTCACATCAATATTTGTCATGGGATGATACTTCATTACGCACACCCCCACATCCAAATTCTGAAGGTCAAGGTGATTTATTTACTTGTAATGTTCACTGGTTTTGTAACAGAAATGCGTTAAACTTATTGTTTTTTCACAATATCTCTTTAACCCCTTGCCAGACTTTGATAATATTTCACATAAATGTTTGTCTAGGGATGATGCTTAATTACGCACACCCCCACATCCAAATTCTGAAGGTCAAGGTCATTTATTTACTTGTAATGTTCACCGGTTTTGTAACAGAAATGCGTTAAAGTTATTGTTTTTTCACAATATCTCTTTAACCCCTTGCCAGACTTTGATAATATTTCACATCAATGTTTGTCTAGGGATGATGCTTTATTACACACACCCCCACATCCAAATTTTCAAGGTCAAGGTCATTTATTTACTTGTAATGTTCACGGTCAAATGCCTCGGCAGGCGCGACACCTCTTCCGTGGCGGAATTCTTGTTTTGTAAGGCAAATACGTTAAAGTTATTGTTTTTTCACAATATCTCTTTAACCCTTTGCCAGACTTTGATAATATTTCATATCAATGTTTGTCATGGGATGATGCTTCATTGCACACACCCCCACATCCAAGTTCTGAAGGTCAAGGTTATATATGTACTTTTAATGTTGACCGGTTTTGTAACAGAAATGTGTTAAAGTTGTTAAAGTATTGTTTTTTCACAATATCTCTTTAACCCCTTGCCAGACTTTGATAATATTTCACATCAATGTTTGTCTATGGATGATGCTTCATTACGCATGCCCCCACATCCAAATTCTCAAGGTCAAGGTAATTTATTGACTTGTAAATGTTCATCAACGTTTGTAACAGAAATGCGTTCAAAGTTATTGTTTTTTCACAATATCTTTTCTTTAACCCCCTTGACATGACTTTGATAATATTTCACATCAATGTTTTGTCTATGGATGATGCTTCATTATACGCATGCTCCCACATCCAAATTATCAATTACCAAGGTCATTTATTTACTTGGAATGTTCACAACGTTTTTTGTAACAGGAAATGCGTTAAAGTTTATTTGTTTTTTTCACAATTCTCTTTAAACCCCTTGTCAATTTGATAATATTTTTCACCATCAATGGTTTTGTCAAGGGATGAAATGCTTCCAAAGTTAATGTTTTTTACACCCCCAACATCCAAATTCTCAAGGTTTCAAGGGTCATTTTAATTTACTTGTAAATGTTCACTCGAACGGTTTTGTTACAAAATCGTTAAGTTATTGTTTCACTATCTCCTTTAACCCCTTGCCAGAACTTTGAATAATAATTTTCACATCAGGGTTTGTCTATGGATGCTTCATTACATTATGCACACCCCCATTCCATTCTCAAGGTCAAAGGGTAATTTATTGACTGTAAATGTTCAAGGTTTTTGAAACAAGGAAATGCGTTAAAGTTATTGTTTTTTTCACAATTTACCTCTTTAAAAACCCCTTGACAGAAACTTTGAATTAAATTTTCACCACAAAGTTTTGTCTTAATGGATGATGCTTCAAATTACCAATGCCCCACATCCAAATTATGCAAGGTTCAAAGGTCATTTATTTAACTTTGTATTGTTTTTTCGATTGTAACAAGAAATGCTTAAAGTTTATTGTTTTTTTTCACCAATATCTTTAACTTTAACCCCTTGTCCAGACTTTTGATAATATTCACATCATGTTTTGTCATAGGGATGGAATGCTTCAATTATACACCCCCCAAACAGTCCAAATTCTCCAAGGTCAAAGGGCATTTATTTACGGGTTTAATGATCAACCGGTTTTGTAACAAAAATGCGTTAAAGTTATTGTTTTTTCACAATATCTCAAAAAACCCCTTGCCAGACTTTGATAAAATAAATTTCACATCCAATGTTTCCTAGGGATTGATGCTTCATTACGCAACCCCCCCCCCCCCCCACCCAATTTCAACAAGGTCAGGTTTCATTTATTTACTGGGTAATGTTCACCAGTTTGTAACAGAAATGCGTTAAAGTTATTGTTGTTTTTTTCACAATATCTCTTTAACCCCTTGCCAGACTTTGATAATATTTCACATCAATGTTTGTCTAGGGATGATGCTTTATTACACACACCCCCAGATCCAAATTCTCAAGGTCAAGGTCAAGGTCATTTATTTACTTGTAATGTTCATGGTCAAATGCCTTGGCAGGCGCAACACCTCTTCCGTGGCGGAATTCTTGTTTTGTAAGGCAAATACGTTAAAGTTATTGTTTTTTCACAATATCTCTTTAACCCTTTGCCAGACTTTGATAATATTTCATATCAATGTTTGTCATGGGATGATGCTTTATTACGCACACCCCCACATCCAAGTTCTGAAGGTCAAGGTCATATATGTACTTTTAATGTTCACCGGTTTTGTAACAGAAATGCGTTAAAGTTATTGTTTTTTCACAATATCTCTTTAACCCCTTGCCAGACTTTGATAATATTTCACATCAATGTTTATCTATGGATGATGCTTCATTACGCATGCCCCCACATCCAAATTATCAAGGTCAAGGTCATTTATTTACTTGTAATGTTCACCGGTTTTGTAACAGAAATGCGTTAAAGTTATTGTTTTTTCACAATATCTCTTTAACCCCTTGCCAGACTTTGATAATATTTCACATCAATGTTTGTCTAGGGATGATGCTTCATTACGCACACCCCCACATCCAAATTCTCAAGGTCAAGGGTCATTTATTTACTTGTAATGTTCACCGGTTTTGTAACAAAAATGCGTTAAAGTTATTGTTTTTTCACAATATCTCTTTAACCCCTTGCCAGACTTTGATAATATTTCACATCAATGTTTGTCTAGGGATGATGCTTCATTACGCACGCCCCCACATCCATATTCTCAAGGTCAAGGTCATTTATTTACTTGTAATGTTCACCGGTTTTGTATCAGAAATGCGTTAAAGTTATTGCTTTTTCACAATATCTCTTTAACCCCCCCCTTGCCAGACTTTGATAATATTTCACATCAATGTTTGTCTAGGGATGATGCTTCATTACGCACACCCCCACATCCAAATTCTCTAGGTCAAGGTCATTTATTTACTTGTAATGTTCACCGGTTTTGTAACAGAAATGCGTTAAAGTTATTGTTTTTTCACAATATCTCTTTAACCCCTTGCCAGACTTTGATAATATTTCACATCAATGTTTGTCTAGGGATGATGCTTCATTACACACACCCCCACATCCAAATTCTCAAGGTCAAGGTCATTTATTTACTTGTAATGTTCACCGGTTTTGTAACAGAAATGCGTTAAAGTTATTGTTTTTTCACAATTTCTCTTTAACCCCTTGCCAGACTTTGATAATATTTCACATCAATGTTTGTCTATGGATGATGCTTCATTACGCACACCCCCACATCAAAATTCTCAAGGTCAAGGTCATTTATTTACTTGTAATGTTCACGGTCAAATGCCTCGGCATGTGCGACACCGCTTCCGTGGCGGAATTCTTGTTTTGGCCCCCGGTCATGGATTATCTCCCCCTTTTCGACTTGGCATTTTGGAAAAGTGGGTATATTGTGATGGCGCGCCATCAACTGTGCTCCAGTTATATATTTCAAATGAACCGCTTGGCCGATGCTGGTCAAACTTCACAGTTAGGGTGTGTGAGTGAACCCTTTCTTCTTATTTGTTAAAATAGATGGCCGCCATCGAAAATTAGGTCAAATTCTTAAAAATACTTCTCACGAACTGCCAGACTGATTTCGACGAAACTTGGCAGGAATGATTGATAGTCAATGCTCTTTCAGATTTTTTAAAATGATAACCCCGGGATTAAAAATGGGCAGGGCCGTTTGATCAAATATGGTCATGTCACTCGTGTCATATATCAAATTGAAGGTATCGAGGAGATGATCACTCTGGAGCATTTAGTTTGTCGAAATTGAATGATTACGTCATCCAAGATGGCTGCCAAAAGGTCAAAAGTTCCATAAAAATCACTTTAGTAAGACGCTTAATTTCAAAATATTGGGTTAGTATAGTATAAAAGTGATAATAATTTCAGGTGAGCGATACAGGTCCATTTGGGCCTTTTATTTACTGATTGAGCGATTGGCTTGGAACTACATGTGCATGTTTCTCATCATTCATCTTTTCATTCCTCTACCCACCAATGCTCCCTGTGTGCCCAAGGTCAAGGTCAAATAACGTTGAAATTTCACATTCAATTATCGATGCGTGTGCGTTTCTCCATTCTCCAATAACTTCTTTAACGTATGAGCGATTGGCTTTAAATTGAATGTGCATGTTTATGATCCAATCACCACAGCGATGGGATACATGCCGTTGGCTTCTTGTGAAATATAGGATTTATTTCCCTGAATGTTTGTAAGTCCTATAAAGAAAATCATCCATGCGACCACAGAGATTGCTGCACAAACACGTTTCTACATCGCTGACTTTCATATTACCTTATGCAACGCCCCTGCTTGCTTAAAACCATTCGCAATAAACTGAAAAAGTGCCCCTATCCGGACCCTCTAGATCCGCCCCTGCTATGCGCAATGCGACTAACCATGTCACCGCGTAGTAATACACCCCGCATAGCACGGGCCCATTTCCCGCCAAAAGCCACATGATTTCATATTTCTCCTTGCGACGATAGCGACGTGTTTTATCTATCCAGCTTACGAAATTCTCTATATCTGGAATTACTGTGTTTCTTCTACTCACGGATTAATATAAAGAATTCAGTTCTATGTGCCTTTGGAATTTATAATATCGCTCTTGTGCCAATATTCGCAAATTCTGTGTGCTTTTCGCGTGTGTTTACACATCACGGAATTTGGATTTACCGTCATATCCTTGCCGCCCAAGCAGACACGAGGTATTTGCGGGCACATGAAAGGTCTACACGATAATCAACTAGCATGACTGAAATGTGCAGAATGCACTCGTAATCACACATGTGATTACTGTGTAGACTGGACATCTCAGACATGGGATTTCGTGGAAAAGTCTAGGACGCACACTAAACGTGCGCCGCTAGCATCTTCAATCGGGTCTGTCCAGGACCCCATTACCAGCATTGGCAATGTGGATACAGGGTCTACCCTCACAAAGGTCTCCACTATAAACGGAAATCCTCGGGCAAGCGCAAAGCTGTGGAAGTGACGTGACCTCTGTCACTGTGGCCTCGACACTATACACTGACACACCAGGGTCGTCTACCTCCCCCAGTCTGGTTCCCAGCTCGATTCCTAGATCCAGGGTGCCACGTTCCGTCATTTCTGACGTGAGTGTATGATCCAGGGTTTCTCTCCCCAGATCGGATATGGGATCTACGCAGGAAATTGGCTTGGGGGAGTCGAGACGTTCGGTCACACCAGTCTCTCAGTGCGGTCAACGCCCCCACAAGGGGTCAGGGGACATTACTATGTACCCTTCTATTGAAGGTACTGCAACACCGAATCCGACTGTAGTGTCTGTGAATTCGGGCCTGCGCCCGATACTGGCGACGAATGTCCGAGCATTCTTGTTGACCAGATGGTAGCATTCCCCACCGGGGAAATAATTCCTACACAGACACGATATCCCCGCTGGATGGGAAACTACGTCTAATTTCGCCATTCCCCATGGATAAATGGATGAGGGTTCTCCTCCAGCAGGCGGGGAACCTATGTCCAAATTTTCTGTGAGCCATCATGAAAATAAGGGCCAGGCGCCCGGACATCGGCCTTTGGCTGACGACCGGACAAGGATCGAGTCTACACGATCCCTCGCCACGCCTTGGTGCTTCTCTGAAGCGCCACGGACTGGACACAAAACTGCTGGATCCTCCGGTGAGGTCATCTTCCGATCCAACCAGATCACCTAAACAAGCAGATTCGGTCTGGTGAATATGTATGGTCTTGCGGACACGTACTGTTTGTGAGTACCCACCCACGTCTGGTCAAGTGTACAGTAACCGTCTGGTGACGGCTCAGGTATACAGTGACCATATGCTGCCCGGTGAGTCACTCGGTCCGGTGCAAGGCCCGGCTCGAGGTCCGGTACACGGTCACCATCAGGTGTCCGGTCCGGTATATAGGCAACCACCGATACTCAATCTGGTGTACCGTGACCGTCCTGTGTCGGTTCCGGTTTATTGTGACCTTCCGCTGCCTGGTGAGACGCTTGGACCAGTGTAAGGTCTCGCACTCGGTCCGGTACATGGTCACCATCCGGTGTCCTGTCCGATATATGGGCAGCCCACTGTGTCTGGTCCGGTCTACCGCGGCCTTCCGGTATCTAGAACGATGGACGGTTACCCCCCGGTAACCGGTCCGACGATGTACAGCAGTCAACATACCGTTCCGGCTGTGGCTGCAGTGGAACGGGTCCCTCAAGATACCCTACCCACACACAAAGAGATAACTCCTTTCACGGTAGTAGCTTCCAGGAAGTTACTGGCAGTGCTGAAAGTTATCAGCCACCGCTTAAGAAAAGGAGAAATATCTGTAGGCTTCACCCTCCAAATCAGGCTGAAGAGGAGCATGTGTCGTCAGAAGATTCGTCCGAGGACTTCTCCTCTGTAGCTTCAGAGGAATTACCCCTCCCACCAGGGGTAGTAGAGGGTTCTCCGTCCATGGTGGGCGAACCATCCCAACCATCTCGGGATGATCCCTCTCCGAGCTACAGCAAGGCAATAAACGAAGTGTACCGTTTCTTGCATTCGTCACATTGTCCGGAAGGCTCTTTGCCTTCAGGCAGAGTGACGAAGTTGGTGAGTACCCTGGAGGCACTGAGCGAACAGGATGAAGTGGACGACTTTAGGGTCCTACCTCACTCTATCCTGGGAGGTCAGGTCGTTCGCCTACTTCAGGAAGGGACTGAATTGGCACGTGCCAAGCCGGACTACCAGATGTCACTCAACGACTTACGACGCATTACTTCTGGCTCTTCCTATAGGGTGCACATTCCTGCCTTTCCCTCTGTCCCTCCTTAGCTAGACCCCGATGCAAATCGGTCGGACATTGCTGAGGGAACCCATGTTCGGCTCCGTACGGAGACGATCAAAAGGATGGAGGCGAAGGCTAGGAGCCTAGTATCCCACAGGGACCTGTTTGTTTGTGGCGGCCACAAACAGCTTATCCACCAGGATGCCGGGATCCACAGCAGACCTTCCTGGGTCCTTCCTACTGGACGCCATGGCGAGGACAGCCCGTCATTCCATCGCCATGGCTGTGGCCCTGGCAGCGGACCTGCTACAGGTACGCCGAGATGTAGCTCTATCTGCCTCGAAAGAGCTGCTACCCTCCAATAAGCAGATCCTCAGGTCTGCACCCCTGAATAGCACGGTTCTCTTTGACGGCCTCATTCCACCTGTACTACTTCGTGACAGAAGGAAACGTGAGAATAGGAGATGTGCCAAACTAGGCAGGTAGTCTGCTACCAAGAAGTTGAACAAGACATTGAAGAAGAAAAATATGTGTTCTTCTGCTACCAAGGACCAGGGGGGTTTTATTCCCCAGGCTCCTGTTGCCCAGTTTGCTTCCCACAGAGGTGGGGCCAGGGGCCGTGGGTCTGGCAGGCCTTCCGGCAAGCGCTCTGGACCTTCCAGAGGCCGCAGGGGCCAATAGCGGCGTGCTTCTTCCCACACTGCCTCCCCCGCCGACACCATCAGTGCCGGTAGGCAGGAGATTGGCTTGGTTCCATCAACAATGGGAATCCATTACAGACGACAGCTTTGTTCTGTCCATAGTCCGGAATGGGTACGTGATACCCTTCCACACTACTCCCACCTTGTCAACCAAGCCAATCATCTTTCCAGTAAGAAATTCCGATCACTCGGTAATTCTACTCTCGATAGTAGAAGAATTACTGGCAAAGAAGGCAGTGGAAGTCGTGATAGATCAGTCATCACCAGGTTTCTACAGCCGACTTTTTCTCATAAAGAACGACAAATTCAGACCTGTAATAGACCTGTTTATGCTGAACCAATGCATTCAATTGGAACAATTTAAGATGGAAATGCAACAGTCGGTTTGTCAGCATATACAAAACGATTCATGGTCAGTTTCCATCGATCTGCAGGACGCATACCTACATGTACAATCAGGCAATCATGTCGGAAATTCCTCAGGTTCGCTCTATGCGGCAAATTGTTCCAATTCTGCACTCTCCCATTCGGCCTTTGCACGGCCCCAATGGTGTTCATGCATCTAATGAAAACAGTGGCAGTTTTCATCAGAAGACAGGGTCCCAGTCTATTCAAGTACCTGGAAAACTGGCTGATCTACCACACTTCACGGGAAGTGTTGTGTCATCATCTCTCTCAGGTATGGGGTATAGTAACCTGGCTGGGTTTACTACCCAATCTGGAGAAATCGGACCTTGTGCCAAGCCAAAGATTCAATTACATCGGGATGTACTTCCTCTCCGATATGAATATCGTCAGGGTACCCCAGGACAGGGTGGACAGGATTTGTTCATCTCCAATGTTCAGTCCAATGTACACAGAAAACTTGTGTCACCGCCAAGGAATATCTGTCTATACTGGGGTCCCTCGGCGGATTTTGTGGAACTGGGCAGATTACATCTTCGCCCATTGCAGTTTGTTTTGCTCTTGCAATGGAGACCACACATTCATCCTATGCATTATCAGATCGTACTCGACCACAATTTCCAACACCATCTCAAATGGTGGTTGGCCCCAGGTCGACTGTCGGGATGGGGGGGCTCATCTGGAGCCGCAGGGCGTCACTTGCCAAGAAGGGACATGGTCTCAAGACCAATCACAGTTCCACATCAACATGTTGGAACTCATGGCAGTGTCTTTGGCGGTCAGTCACCTGCTTCCTTATCTCAAAGGAAATTACGTTATAATAGCGACAGACAACACTACAGTAGTCTCCTACATACGCAAGCAGGGGGGAACACACTCTCTGTCCCTGTTCAGAGCATTGTGGGATCTGTTCACATTGTGCCACCGGAACAACAACTCGCTGAGAGAACGCCACATTCCGGGTCGGCTCCATGTGATAGCAGACAGTCTGTCCAAGGGTCATTCAAAGGTTGTTCAAACTATGGGGAACTCCTCAGTTCTGTTCGCCACCAGGTTCAACAACCAGCTTCCACTGTATATGTCTCCAGTACCGGATCATACTGCACATGCAGTGGACGCACTCTCGATGGACTGGGACAAAATGTTCGCCTATGCCTTTCCACCACCAAGGCTAATGCAACAGGTCCTAAGACAGGTCAGCGCATCAAATGTCAGACTCATCCTGATAGCCCCACTATGGCCGACCATGGCCTGGTTCAACGACCTTCTGGACCTTGTGATATACTATTTTAGATCAATTCCATCGATACCGAGACTGTTGACTCAGAGCAACGTGTCGCACAACAAACCCGACATATTCCATCTTCACGGTTGGATGTTGTCAAACAATCAGTTAGAAAAGGAAACTTTTTGTCGAAGGTTGCAAGCTATATCGCTTCAGCCAGACGAATGGTGTGGTTCACAACACTGTGATCCGATCAATCCCTCTATTCCCCAAATAGCTGAGTTTCTAACATTTCTACTTGAAGTTAAGGGTTGTACCCCCTCGACTATCAAGGGTTCCGTGCGATGCTTTCCAATACGCGATGCTTTCCAAGTGTTTTGGTAAACAATCTCGCATTGGTTCTAACCATGTTCTGTCCGAATTGGTCACAGAAGCTTCCAGATTCAGAGACCGGTTTCTCGATCACTCACACCTGGGTGGAATCTTTCCTTGTTGCTACTGGCATTAACGAAAGCTCCGTACGAACCTCTGTCGGGAGCTTCTATGTTAAATCTGACTGTTAAGACTTCATATCTGTTGGCCTTAGCATCAGCCAGAAGAGTTAGCGAGATTCATGTGTTATCTATTGAGGAGGGCTGCATTCGATTCGACAAGAATGACGGCTCTGTCTCTTTGTTACCGCAATCAGGATTTCTCCCCAAGAACCCGGTTCCATCTATCGCTCCTTCTGTCATTCACATTCCTAGTCTGTCTTCCATTACGAGCAGACAAGATAGTGATAGGTTGTTGTGTCTAGTTAGAGCATTACGCTACTATCTGGATACTACAAAAAACAGGAGGTGCAAAAACGACTAAAACGATATGAAAAATCCACGACCGTCCAACCCCCACCGATCCCAAGGTCAAGATCAAATACTTGGTCTCTTTACAAAACTTAACATCAGAGAAATAAGTTATAACTGCTATTTCCTTCATTGAAAATTTTTAATATTTCAATTGTGCATTCCTCTAAGGCTCTACTATCATGCTGTGACAAATCCCCGCTGATCTCGAGGTCAAGGTCACATACTTAGTCTCTTTACAAAACATGAGAGAAATTGGTTATAACTTCTATTTCCTTGCTCGGATCTGCTTCACATTTCACACACGCATTGCTCCAATGGACCTCTACCAACGTGTGACAAATTCCCGTTCGTGCACAGAGTCGAGGTCACAAGCCCACACATTTGGATTTTTTTTTACATATTTATGGGTACCTGGGCCCACGCGGGGGGTATTCCGTAAGCCTCGCTTACTGACCAATCTAGTTCTTACTAGTTTGTCTACCTACCACCAATCTAACAAATTCTGTTGCATAATGTAATTTGGAAGTCAGCGATGTAGAAATATATTATTTAAGTAGTATACATTTCTCTGAAGCTACTCCATATTACATTAGGGAGTTCCTCCTCCCACCCCGCTTGTTAGCTGTCGAAATATGAAATCACATGGCTTTTTACGGGAAATGGGCCCGTGCTATGCAGGGTGTATTATTACGCGGTGACGTGGTTTGTCGCATTGCGCAAGGTTAAGGTGACATACTTAGTCTCTGTACAAAACTTAACATCAGAGAAATATGTTCTATTTCTTTCATCGAAAATTCTTAATATTTCATGCATGCATTCCTCTAAGGCTCTACTATCATGCTGTGACAATAATGTAATATGGAAGTCAGCGATGTAGAAACGTGTTTGTACAGTAATCTCTGTGGTCGCATGGATGATTTTCTTTATAGGACTTAGTAGTGACTTACATACATTGAGGGAAATAAATCCTATATTTCACAAGAAGCCAACAGCATGTATCCCATTGCTGTGGTGATTGGATCATAAACATGCACATTCAATTTTAAGCCAATCGCTCATACATTAACAGGCGCGGATCCAGGATTTCGGGTTAGGGGGGCGTAACCATTTTGCAATACTTGACTATATTATCGAAAAAGCATAGCTCGTTCGTTGACCTAACGCTAGGGGGGTCCAGGGTCCGGTCAGCGATGTAGAAACGTGTTTGTACAGTAATTTCTGTGGTCGCATGGATGATTTTCTTTATAGGACTTAGTAGTGACTTACATACATTGAGTGAAATAAATCCTATATTTCACAAGAAGCCAACGGCATGTATTCCATTGCTATGGTGATTGGATCATAAACATGTACATTCAATTTTAAGCCAATCGCTCATACATTAACAGGCGCGGATCCAGGATTTCGGGTTAGGGGGGCGTAACTATTTTGCAATACTTGACTATATTATCGAACAAGCATAGCTCGTTCGTTGACCTAGCGCTAGGGGGATCCGGTCCGTTCTGGCGCATTTTGCATTTTGGAGCAAAAATATTGACACTGTCACAGTATGTTTAGACATGATTTTTTATTTGTGGCTGCTGTCAGATGATGCTGCTGCCCCGCGTTTATTTTTTGGCTGCACCCCGTATGAAATTTCAACGTTATTTGACCTTGGGCATGGAGGGAGCATCGGTGGGTAGGGGAATGAAAAGATGAATGATGAGAAACATGCACCTGTAGTTCCAAGCCAATCGCTCATACAGTAAACAAGAGGCCCAAATGGACCTGTATTGCTCACCTGAAATTATTATCCCTGTTATACTATACTAACCCAATATTTTGAAATTAAGCGTCTTACTAAAGTGATTTTTATGGAACTTTTGACCTTTTGGCAGCCATTTTGGATGACGTAATCATTCAATTTCGACAAACAAATGCTCCAGAGTCATCGTCTCCTCGATACCTTCAATTTGATATATGACATGACCATATTTGGTCAAACGGCCCTGCCCATTTTTAATCCCGGGGTCATCATTTTAACAAATCTGAAAGAGCATTGACTATCAATCATTCCTGCCAAGTTTCATCCAAATCGGTTTGGCAGTTCGTGAGAAGGACATTTTAAGAATTTGACCTAATTTTCGATGGTGATCATCCAATTTAACAAATAAGAAGAAAGGCTTAACTCACACACCCTGACTGTGAAGGTTGCATAATGTAATATGAAAGTAGCTTCGTAGAAATGTATACTACCGTAGTAACCCTATGTTTTCAGACGGGTAAACATTATTATTATTTTTACTGTCCGAATATATAGGTTCAAAAAAATAATTATCGAAATTGCTGTCCGAAAATTTAGGGTCGCCAACCGCCAACCACCAACCACCAGAATGCAATGTTCTCCGATGCTTTCTGTAAACGCCACGGGGCAATCAAATGCTCAGATGATTTCTGTGAACGGGGGCAATTAAATGATCAGTCTAATACAAATGTGTTATCTTATTATTGGAAAAATAATCCCTGTATTAATTGCAATACTTAAATCCAATTCACCAGATAATCCAATTAGCGTGTGAAAAAATCGATCACATCATGCTAACACGGTATTACCAGTAGCGGTGTCCGCTTGGTGAGACACCATATTTAACTGTGACACAGATTTCGGATGAGCGGGCAGACAGACGCACGCAGGTCATTGTTATCACGATGACTAGCGACTGTCTGTCCTGTCCATCCGTACGTTTGAAATCTGCTTGCAACTTATACAAGGTCACCTTTTTTTGCCATACGCAAGAATCGAACTGGCAAACCAATAATCCATTCACCAATTTACATTATTATATACGCGTAAACGCGGGTCTACCTATGGTACTACCACCAGTATTGCATCGTCGTTTTTTCGATAACGATTTTATGTATTAAACTGACAATTCCAGATTTGCTCTGAAATGTATGTCAGCTTTCAACGTCATTTACGGAAGATACTGATAGGACAGATTTTGAAAATCAATATCGGCAAAATACGATGATGTCTGCTCCGAAATTTATGTCAGTTTTCAACGTAATTTACGGAAGTCAATTGTATTTTAATATCTTCCAAATCCGAGACTATTACACCCGACACATATTACACAGACGAAATTCGTGTGTTGCTTTGTGTAAAAAAATTGATAACGCTCAGCCGTGTCCAATGCCAGGTGTTTATCTGATGACATCATTCAGCGCGAGGCTGTAAACTGTGTGACCTTTAGGCTATGTTTTGAAATTGAACTGATTGGTCAATACGTCGTTTGATCTGCGCCGCAGACGTCGAGAACGTGCGACTTTTACCCTCGCATCAAGGGGCAAATAATTACATGCTGAGGAGACGCTATTATGTTTGCGGAAAATCCTAAATATTTCCTTCTATGCGCTCAGAAGTACCGGTATACGTCGTGACCACCATTTGAACCGTCTAGTCGAGATGGTTCAAATGAGTGGTCACAACATGTACTTTCATTGAGAAATAAAAAAAATATATATTTCATACCCGTAAAGGTGTATTCCGTCAATTTCCGAAAGGAATGGGTTAAATATACACTCGATTATACGCAGATCTGTCGCCATATTCGTCGATATTGATTTCGAAAATAATATTCCGTAAATGGTGTTGAAAAGTTGACACAAAATTCAGAATTGTCGGTGACTTTAGATATGAAAGGAATGTTGGGTTGCGGCGTAATCGTCTGATGATGTGCGCGCTCTGGTTTCTGGCAGACTTCAAAAGAAAATCGGGACCTTGTAGTATTCTTTGACGTTACAGTTCAAAGCATTTGGAAGATTTATGATCGCAGATTCGTGGTAGGAAGGAAATACATATGCATTGGTTGCATAAATTATTGGACAAAATACTTGAATGAATACACGCTTGTTATTTGTGTTTACAATAACACCGGTGTAGCGGTCAGAAATCCCCCCCGCCCGAAATCCCCCCGGGGGGGAGTTTGGGCTAGCCTAGTTTCCCCCCCGGGGGGAATCTGGGCCGGCCCGAAATCCCCCCCGGGGGGATTTCCAACTAGTCAACTTTCCCCCCCACCAGTCAGAAATCCCCCCCCCATTTTTTTTCAAACAATGACAGGTTAAATGCTAAATTAGCAACTACCATGAGATTGAAGTATTTGAAGAATGTATCGCGGCTATATGTAGATAAAATATCAGTTTGAGGGTGGGGGGAGTTTGGGCCGGCCCGAAATCCCCCCCACCCCATTTTTTTTTTTTCAACAATGACAGGTTAAATTGCTGAATTAGCAGATTAAAATTAACATGATACTGAAGTATTTGAATTAAGTATGATTGATATATATATATATAAAATACAGTTTGAGGGGGGGGAGTTTGGGCCGCCCCGAAATCCACCCCCCCCTATATTTTTTTTCAAAGATGGACAGGTTGAATGCTGAATTAGCAGGTTAAATTAGCAACTAACATGCTACCGAAGTTTTTGAAGTATGTTCGATGGCTGTATATAGATAAAATTTCAGTTTGATAGTGGGGGGGGGGGGGGGGGGGTTTGGGGATGCCGCCCGAAATATCCCCCCCCCCCCCATATTTTTTTTTCAACGATGACAGGTTGAATGCTGAATTAGCAGGTTAAATTAGCAACTAACATGCTACCAAAGTATTTGAAGTATGTTTGATGGCTGTATATATAAAATTTTTCAGTTTGATGGGGGGGGGGGGGGGGGGGGGGGGGGGGGGGGGGGGGGGGGGGGGGGGGGGGTGGGGGGGGGGGGGGGGGGGGTGGGGGGGGGGGGGGGGAGTTTGGGCCGGTCCCGAAATCCCCCCAACCCCCCCCCCCCATTTTTTTTTTTCAACAATGACAGGTTAAATGCTGAATTAGCAGATTAAAATTAACATGATACTGAAGTATTTGAATTAAGTCATGATTGATTAATATATATATAAATTAAAATATCAGTTTGAGGGGGGGGGGGGGGGGGGCGGGGGGGGGGGGGGGGAGTTTGGGCCGGCCCCCGGCCCGAATCCCCCCCCCCCTCCCCTCCCCCATATTTTTTGTTCGTTCAACTATGAACAGGTTGAAGTTGCTGGAATTGCAGGTTTTAAATTAGCTAAGCAACTTAACATTGCTTACCGAATGTTTTTTGAAGTATGTTCGATGGCGTGTAGTATAGATAAAATTTCTGTTTGATGGGGGGGGGGGGGGGGGGTGGGGGGGGGGGGGGGAGTTTGGGGCCGGGCCCGAAAATACCCCCCCCCCCATAGTTTTTTTTTTCAAGATGGAACAGGTTGGAATGCTGTAATTAGGCAGATTATGAATTTAGCAAACTAACCATTTGCTACCGAAGTATTTATGAAGTATGTTTGTGATGGCTTGTATATAGATAAAATATCAGTTTGAGGGGGGGGGGGGTTGGGGTTTGGGCCGGCCCGAAATCCCCCCCGCCCCCCCATATTTTTTTTTTCTAACGATGACAGGTTGAATGCTGAAGATTAGCAGGTTAAATTAGCAAACTAAACATGCTACAAAGTTTTTGAAAGTATGTTTGCGGGGATGGCTGTATATAGAATAAAAAATTTCAGTTTGATGGGGGGGGGGGGGGGTGGGGGGGGGGGGGAGTTTGGGGCCGGCCCGAAATCCCCCCCCCCCCCCCCCCCCCCCCCCCCCCCGCCCCCCCCCCCCCCCCCCCATAATTTTTTTTTTCAATGATTGACAGGTTGAATGCTTGAATTAGGCAGATTAAAAACTTAGCAACTAACATGCTACCGAAGTATTTAAGTATTTGGAAGTATGTTTGATGGCTGTATATTGATAAAAATTTCCGAGGTTTGATGGGGGGGGGGGGGTGGGGGGGGGGTGGGAGTTTGGGCCGGCCCGGAATTCCCCCCCCCCACCCCCATATTTTTTTTTCCTAATCAATTGAAGGTTAGGTTTAAATGCTGAATTAGCAGGTTTTAAAATTAAAATTAGCAACCTTAATCATTGCTACCGTAAGTTTTTAGAAGTATGTTTGAATTGCTGTATTTATAGATTTAAAAATTTCTGTTTTGATGGGGGGGGGGGGGGGGGGGGGGGGGGTAGGGGGGGGGTTTGTTGGGGCCGGCCCGAAAATCCCCCCCCCCCCACCCATATTTTTTTTTTATTCAACGATGAACAGGTTTGAATGCTGAATTTTAGCAGGGTTGAAACAATTCGCAAACTAAACATGCTATCGAATGTATTTGAAGTATGTTTGATGGACTGTATATAGATAAAAATTTCAGTTTTTTGGGTTGGGGTGGGGGGGGGGGGGGAGGGGGGGGGATTTTGGGCCGGGCCCCACCGGCCCAATAAAAACGAAAATTTTCAATTTATATATATATTCATTCAATCTACTTACAGCTTATCCTGATTTAGTTGCTAATTTCAACTGCAAAATTCCAGCATTTAACCTGTCAATGTTGAAACAAAAAAAATATGGGGGGGGGGGTGGATTTTCGGGTGGCCCCGGCCCCAATAGTGCCCCCCCCCCCACGGAAATTTATATTATCTACATGTATATCCGTCATCATAACATCAAATACTTGTAATCTCATGTTTAGTTGCTAATTTAGCAATTTAACCTGCTGAATTCTGCTTTGAGTTAGTATTAATAAAAACCCGTCAGCGTTGAAAAAAAAAATATGAAGGGGGGGGGGGGGGGGGGATTTTGGGCCGGCCCAAACTCCCCACCCCCCTCCCCTCCAACTGATATTTTTGTGTATATATATCCGCCCCATACTTACTTCTAAATACCTCAATCTCATTTTATTAGTTTGCTAATTTAGCATTTAACCTGCTAATTTCAGCATTTATTTAACTTGTGAGGTGAAAGAAAAAATAATGGGGGGGGGGGGTGATTTGGGGGGGGTGGGGGGGTTGGCCTAAGATTTCCCCCCCCCCCCCCAGGGGGCCGGCCCCCTTCCCTAAGTCCCCCCCCCCCCCCCCCCCCCCCCCCCCCCCCCCCCCACCCCCCCCCCCCCCCCCCCCCCCCCCCCCCCACCCCCCCCCCCCCCCCCCCCCCCCCGCCAGCCCCCCCCCCCCCCCCCCCCCCCCCCCAAATTTGAAATTTATTTTTATATTATTCAATATATCAATATACTTCAGTATCCTGTTTAGTTGCTAATTTCAACCTGCAAAATTTCAGCATTTAACTGTCAATGTTGAAATTGAACAAAAATATGGGGGGGGGGGGGATTTATTTTTTTATGGGATATTTTTTTTTTTTTTTTTCGGGGCCGGCCCAAAGTCCCCCCCCCCCCCCCCCCCCCCCCCCCCCCCCACCCCCCCCCCCCCCCCCACCCCCCTCCCCCCCCCCCCCCCCCCCCACCCCCCCCCCCCCCCCCCCCCCCCCCCCCCCCCCCCCCCCCCCCCCCCCCCCCCCCCCCCCCCCCCCCCCCCCCTCCCACCCCCAAGAAATTTATATACGAAATTTATATATTTCCGTATCCGTATTACATTTAGCAAATTAACCTGCTAATTCAGCATTATTATATATAAAACCGTCTGCGGTTGAAAAAAAAAAATTTTATGAAAAAAAATTGGGGGGGTGGGGGGTGGGGGGGGATTTCGGGCCGGCCCAAATCTCCCCCCCACCCTCCTCCAACTGATTTATTTTTTTGTGTTCCTATATATAGACGCCTTTATCTTACTTCAAATATACTTCAATCTCATATTAGTTGCTAATTTAAGCATTTAATCCTGCTTAATTTTCAGCCATTATTTAACTTGTTGAGTCGTTGAAAGAAAAATTATGGGGGGGGGGGGTGGGGGGGGATTTCGGGCCGGCCTAAAGTCCCCCCCCCTTCACGAAATTTATATATATATATCAATCATACTTTCTGTTATCCTGTTAGATTGCTAATTTCAACCTGCAAATTCAGCATTTAACCTAGTTCAATGTTGAAACAAAATAATATGGGGAGGGGTTGGGATTCTCGGGTGGCCGGCCCAAAGTTCCCCCCCCCCCCACACATGAAACTCATCATTTATTAAATATATATATCTGGTCATACATACAATCAAATTACTTCAATCACATGTTTAGGTTGGCTGACTTGTAGCTATTAAAGCCTGCTAATTCAGCATTATTTTTTAACCAGTCATTGGTTTGAAAAAAAAAGTGTTTTGGGGGGGGGAAATTTCGGGCCGGCCTTAAACTAAACCCCCCCCCCTCCCCCCCCCCCCCCCCCCCCCCACCCCCCCCCCCCCCCCCCCCCCCCCCCCCCCCCCCCCCCCCTCCCCCCCCCCCCCCCCCCCCCCCCCCCCCCCCCCCCCCCCCCCCACCCCCCCCCCCCCCCCCCCCCCACCCCCCCGCCCCCCCCCCCCCCCCCACCCCCCCCCCCCCCCCCCCCTCCCCCCCCCCCCCCCCCCCCCCCCCCCCCCCCCCCCCCCCCCCCCCCCCCCCCCTCCCCCCCCCCCCCCCCCCACCCCCCCCCCCCCCCCACCCCCCCCCCCCCCCCCCCCCCCCCCCCCCCCCCCCCCCCCCCCCCCTCCCCCCCCCCCCCCCCCCCCCCCCCCCCCCCCCCCCCCCCCCCCCCCCCCCCCCCCCCCCCCCCCCCCCCCCCCCCCCCAACCCCCCCCCCCCCCCCCCCTCCCCCCCCCCCCCCCCCCCCCCCCCCCCCCCCCCCCCCCCCCCCCCCCCCCCCCCCCCCCCCCCCCCCCCCCCCCCCCCCCCCCCCCACCCCCCCCCCCCTCCCCCCCCCCCCCCCCCCCCCCCCCCCCCCTCCCCCCCCCCCCCCCCCCCCCCCCCCCCCCCCCCCCCCCCCCCCCCCCCCCCACCCACCCCCCCCCCTCCCCCCCCCCCCCCCCCCCCCCCCCCCCCTCCCCCCCCCCCCCCCTCCCCCCCCCCCCCACCCCCCCCCCCCCCCCCCCCCCCCCCCCCCCCCCCCCCCCCCCCCCCCCCCCCCCCCCCCCACCCCCCCCCCCCCCCCGCCCCCCCCCCCCCCCCCCCCCCCCCCCCACCCCCCCCCCCCCCCCCCCCCCCCCCCCCCCCCCCCCCCCCCCCCCCCCTCCCCCCCCCCCCCCCCCCCCCCCCCCCCCCCCCCCCCCCCCCCCCCCCCCCCCCCCCCCCCCCCCCCCCCCCCCCACCCTCCCCCCCCCCCTCCCCCCCCCCCCCCCCCCCCCCCCCCCCCCCCCCCCCCCCCCGCCCCCCCCCCCCCCCCCTCCCCCCCCCCCCCCCCCCCCCCCCCCCCCCCACCCCCCCCATCAAAATGAATATTTATCTATATATATAAATCCATCATACCTACTTCAAATAATTCAATATCATGTTAGTTGCTAATTTCAACCTGCTTAATTCAGCATTAGTTAACCTGTCCGCGATGAAAAAAAATAATGGGGGGGGGGGAATTCGGGTCGGCCCAAAGTCCCCCCCCCCCCCCCCCCACACCCCCCCCCCCCCCCCCATGAAACTCATATTTATATATATATATCTGTCATACATACATCAAATACTTCAATCACATGTTAGTTGCTAATGTATCGATTAACCTGCTAATTCAGCATTATTTAACCAGTCAGCGTTGAAAAAAAATATGGGGGGGATTTCGGGCCGGCCCAAACTCCCCCCCCCCCCCCCCCCCCCCCCCCCCCCCCCACCCCCCCCCCCCCCCCCCCCCCCCGAAAACTGATATTTTTTCTATATCTAGCCGCCATTCTTACTTCAAATACTTCAATCTCATATTAGTTGCTAATTTAGCATTTAACCTACCATTGTTTGAAAAAATATGGGGGGGGGGGATTTCTGACTGGCGGGGGGGAAAGTTGACTAGTTGGAAATCCCCCCGGGGGGGATTTCGGGCCGGCCCAGAATCCCCCCCGGGGGGATTTCTGACTGGGGGGGAAAGTGGCCTGCTACACCGGTATGGATTAATTTGCTGATTCTTGTTTTACAGAAGGGACCCGGGCCAGTTGTGTTACCGTCTTACTTGTACATATACGGATATTAATTATTGCAAATTCAACACAATTTTTTCGCTGTCCGAAAAGGAATGCATGTGTGAATCGTGGGAATCGACTTAAAACGGTCGTGGATTTGGCACAGCATGGTAGTAGAGCCTTACAGGAATGCATGTGTGAAATATTAAGCATTTTAGATGAAGGATAAGTCGATTCCCACGACCGTCCAACCCCCGCAGATCCCAAGGTCAAGGTCAAATACTTAGTCCGTAAACTTAACATCAGAGAAATATTGTTATAACTTCTGAAATGCTTAATATTTCACACATGCATTCCTGTAAGGCTCTACTACCATGCTGTGCCAAATCCACGACCATCCAACCCCCAAAGATCCCAAGGTCAAATACTTAGTCTCTTTACAAAACTTAACATCAGAGAAATATTGTTATAACTTCTATTTCCTTCATCTAAAATGCTTAATATTTCACACATGCATTCCTGTAAGGCTCTACTACCATGCTGTGCCAAATCCACGACCGTCCAACCCCCAAAGATCCCAAGGTCAAGGTCAAATACTTAGTCTCTTTACAAAACTTAACATCAGAGAAATATTGTTATAACTTCTATTTCCTTCATCTAAAATGCTTAATATTTCACACATGCATTCCTGTAAGGCTCTACTACCATGCTGTGCTAAATCCACGACCGTCCAACCCCCGCTGATCCCAAGGTCAAGACCAAATACTTGGTCTCTTTATAAAACTTAACATCAGAGAAATAATGTTATAACTTCTATTTCCTTCATCTAAAAGGCTTAATATTTCACACATGCATTCCTGTAAGGCTCTACTACTATGCTGTGCCAAATCCACGACCGTCTAACCCCCGCTGATCCCAAGGTCAAGGTCAAATACTTAGTCTCTTTACAAAACTTAACATCAGAGAAATATTGTTATAACTTCTATTTCCTTCATCTAAATGGCTTAATATTTCACACATGCATTCCTGTAAGGCTCTACTACCATGCTGTGCCAAATCTACGACCGTCCAACGCCCGCTGATCCCAATGTCAAGGTCAAATACTTAGTCTCTTTACAAAACTTAACATCAGAGAAATAAGTTATAACTTCTATTTCCTTCATTGAAAATTCTTATTATTTCACTTGTGCATTCCTCTAAGGTTGTACTATCATGCTGTGACAAATCTACGACTGTCCCAACCCCCGCTGATCCCAAGGTCAAGGTTACATACTTAGTCTCTTTACAAAACTTAACATCAGAGAAATATTTTATAACTTCCATTTCCTTCATCTAAAATGCTTAATATTTCACACATGCATTCCTGTAAGGCTACCATGCTGTGCCAAATCCACGACCGTCCAACCCCCGCAGATCCCAAGGTCAAGGTCAAATACTTAGTCCGTAAACTTAACATCAGAGAAATATTGTTATAACTTCTATTTCCTTCATCTAAAATGCTTAATATTTCACACATGCGTTCCTGTAAGGCTCTACTACCATGCTGTGCTAAATCCACGACCGTCCAACCCCCAAAGATCCCAAGGTCAAGGTCAAAAGGTCAAATACTTAGTCTCTTTACAAAACTTAACATCAGAGAAATATTGTTATAACTTCTATTTCCTTCATCTACAATGCTTAATATTTCACACATGCATTCCTGTAAGGCTCTACTACCATGCTGTGCCAAATCCATGACCGTCCAACCCCCGCTGATCCCAAGGTCAAGGCCAAATACTTGGTCTCTTTACAAAATTTAACATCAGAGAAATATTGTTATAACTTCAATTTCCTTCATCTAAAAGGCTTAATATTTCACACATGCATTCCTGTAAGGCTCTACTACCATGCTGTGCCAAATCCACGACCGTCCAACCCCCGCATTTCCCAAGGTCAAGGTCAAATACTTAAGTCTCTTTACAAAACTTAACATCAGAGATATAAGTTATAACTTCTATTTCCTTCATTGAAAATTCTTATTATTTCACTTGTGCATTCCTCTAAGGTTGTACTATCATGCTCTGACAAATCTACGACTTTCCAACCCCCGCTGATCCCAAGTTCAAGGTCACATACTTAGTCTCTTTACAAAACTTAACATGAGAGAAATATATTATAACTTCTATTTCTTTCATTGAAAATTCTTAATATTTCATATACTGTGACAAATCCCCGCTGATCTTGAGGTTAAGGTGACAAGGTCACATACTTAGTCTCTTTACAAAACTTAACATCAGAGAAATTGGTTATAACTTCTATTTCCTTGCTCGGATCTGCTTCACATTTCACACACGCATTGCTCCAATGGACCTCTACCACCCTGTGACAAATTCACGTTCATGCCGCTCCCGCTAATCCCAGTGTCAAGGTCACAAGCCCACACACTTGGAAATTTTTACATATTTTAGGGGTACCTGGGCCCACGCGGGGGTATTCCGTAAGCCTCGCTTACTGACCAATCTAGTTCATCCACAACTCACCGACCTCCATTAGTCCCAAGATCAAGGTCACAGAGTTGGTATGTTTATGATCAGGCTTGACACCTTTTCCGTGGTGGATTTTTTTATTCTCACCGTAAAAAAAGATCAGGGGGTGGGAATTAATGTGAATACTATTGATCCTCTATTAACTACGCAGGCAAAGCTCACAGAGGTCGTAGGTGACAATGAGTGTCTCAAGGTCAACATAAAACAGAAGGAGCAGGAGATCAAGGAGCTGAAAAAGGTATATGTGGCTATGACTGGAGTAATGGGGCTTATGGGATTTGTGACTCGCATACCTCCTGATCAAATAGCAGACTCCTGTAGCCTGCTAACGATCTGTACTGGTTGTTAGAAGCATGTCAGGTGTTTTGTTAATGGAATGGCAAACCGTGCAGATCCACAGGTCGCAAAGCCCGTAAGTCACACTTCTTCAGTCACCGCCACATATGGGCCGATATATACTGCTCAATGTTCGAGGTTCTAAGGACTTGTGAGTATACAATGATGGGTATAAACATAAAGCAAACAGTTTTGGTTGAGACAAATATGAAGAAAAAACAGAAGACGTTAATATTTGTTTCCCACCTTGATTCAGTTTATGCCACTATCAACCAATTTATGCCACACTCAATCAAGTGATGAACGCATTTATGCCGCAATCAATCAATGTGTTGCCACAAACATTCAGTTGATGTATACCATGAACATTCATTTGCAATCAACTGGTATGTCCCACAATCAATTAATCAGTTTATCCTGCAAGTGATCAACAAATTTATGTCACAGTCAATCATTTTGTGCCACAATTGATCAATTAATATGTGCCACGATCAACCAAGTTATGACACAATCAACTAATTAATGCCACAATTGATCAACTGATTTGTTCCACAATCAGCCAATTAATACTAAAATCAATCAATTTATGCCACAATCAATCCGTATATGTTGAAATTGATATACCAATTTATGCCACATTCCTCAAATTTATGCCACTATCAACCAGTTTATGCCACAATCAGCCCATTTCTGCCACAACTAGCCAATTTATGCCACAACCAATAAATTTGTTGCCGCAAATATCAAGTTATGCCATAATCATTTTTTTTGTTTTCCACTGTCCGCCATTATGTCCCACAATCAGTCAATATATGCCACAAATGATCAACCAATTTATGGCGTAGCCAAGTCAATGTATATCATAAACATTCATTTCAATCAGCTGGTATGTCCCAGAATCAATTAATCAGTTTATCCCACAAGTGATCAAGAGATTTATACCACAAACAGTCGATTTATACCACAACTAATCAATTCATGCCATAACCAATCAATGTGTTGCCACAAATATCATTTTATGCCAGTCATTAATTTTTTGCCACAGTCAACCATTATGTCCCACACTCAATCAGTCAATGTATGCCACAAGTCATCAACCAATTTATGTCATAACCAATTTACGTCACAATTGATCAGTGTGTTGCCATAAACATTCAGTCAATGAATGCCATGAACATTCATTTACAAGCACCCGGTATGTTTGTGGCATAAGCTGGTTGATAGTGGCATAAATTTGTGGAATGTGGCATAAATTGGTATATCAATTTCAACATATACGGATTGATTGTGGCATAAATTGATCAGTTATCCTACAAGGTTCAACCAATTTATACCACAATCAATCAATTAACACCACTATGCCACAAACAACCAATTTATGCCACAATCAACACATTTATACCACAAGCAACCAATTTATATCACAGCTCACAGACAAAATGCACGAGGAGAGGAGCCGGGTATCGGATATAATTCGGCAGGAATTCGCTGACAAACTTGTGTTTACCGATGAGGAGAATAAGCGAATCAAGAATGAGATTTCGGAGCTGAAGGCGAGACAGCGTGTAGAGCAGACTCGGGCAAAGGACGATATTGAGGAGGTTAAACGCCAGAAGGAGGAGGAGATGGAGGAGGTGCATAAACGGTAAGTCCCGCCCACTAATGGCACGTCCTGTCCATAAACGATAAGACCGCCCACTAACGGTAAGTCCTGCCCGTAAACGGCAAGTCCTGCCCATAAATGGTAAGTCCCACCCATAAACGTTAAGTCCTGCCCATAAACGATAAGTCCTGCCCATAAATGTATGAACTGCTTCACCGATTTTGATAATATTTGTCCACAATGTGTATCTCAGGATAGTGCTTTGTTTTGCATACGACCTACATCTGACGAACCTCTTCACCGATTTTGATAAAATTTGGCCACAATATGTGTCTAGGGATTGTGCTTTGTTTTGTATATGACCCACGTCCAAATTCCCAAGGTCAAGGTCACTGAGGATTTATGTTCACCTTGTTTGTAGGGAAAATTTGTAAGGCAACAATGTTAAAAAAATGTTTTTTAATAAATCACCTAATGACTTCGTTTTGGTGTTTATACCAATGTTTTGGTGTTTATACCAATGTTTTCGATACCAAGGAATCTATCTAAGATAAGTGGCGTAATACCAATCAATGGCGACAAATCCGATATGGCCGCCATATGTGAGGAATGCGTCTTAAAATCGTCAAATTTGACTATCGTCTTCCTTTTTATGTCTGTACATATGCTATCAGAAGCATGTAAAGCATATCTTACACTTTCAGTCATATAGCGTCATTCCAACTGCATTAAATCCAATATAAAATTAGTTTTTATGTAAATGTAAATGGCCAGTCTATAGGCTAGCATATTATTTTGCAAAATCAGGATTAGCTCACTTAATAAGTCGCCTAGAGACTTCGTTTTGGTGTCTACATCCATGTTTTCGAGACCAGGCAATCTCTTTCATTACGCAAACATTGTATTAGCGAGCGCATCCCAGGAAACCCCCACTGACCTAATAAGTAAATAGAGTGTTTGCTGGGGTGCCTGCGCAATATGTAATGCGGTCAAATAGGCCACGATTCAGTGACTATTTTTTATCAATAAATTATGTTGTAAGCTATTGTAGTATATATTTTCAATATGTTTATTATTTAAATATGTCATATCGGTACTCCTTTAAATAATATTTGTATGTAATAAATGTTTTGATTTTCTCTCGATTGCGCATGAATATAAGTAATCAAAGTACTTAAAGTACTGAAATATGTTATCTCCACACAAACTGATCACTTGCGGAACTAGAAACTGAAAGTTGCCTATTTTCTGAATTATCATCCAGAGGCAAATGTACTGTGATGGTGCAAACCCATTCCTATCCATACATTTTTCTCTAGAATAAATTACTGTTTGAAACTCCCAGGAAAAATTGTACGAAACTGGCGGCTAACTAGTCACTGCTACCTAACTGTGAGAACTAAAGATGATAGCTGCTGTATTCATACACATGAAATGTCTTGATTCATATTTTCCAGAATTTAACTGATAAACTGAGCCGAAAGCTGTGAAAAGTATAGAGAATAGTATATGTAGAGTTTTAGATACAAAGCAAGACAGACCAAAATGCCATAGGATAAGTTGGCACCGGGCACTATTTTCTTGGTCGTACTCACCATTTAGCGTAGCACGACAATATGGCTGCCCCCATGGAAATGTGCGTGACATAATCATTTTATTATGCTATCTCAAGGGTGATAACATATAAAAACTAATCCAGCTAATTGAGGCAATTCACACAGGCCTAAAAAATATTGCTGAAGTATAAACCATATTATAGTATATTGTTCATAATTATATCGCTATTAAAAATTAATTACAATATGTATGCATATTATTAAAACAATAGATGATATCGCTGTTTCACTATAAATGATATTTATCAGAAAAACTGGTCATCATTAAAAGAAAGAAACCAGTATTAATGAAAAATAAGATTTACCCTAAACCTTGTTAAACCGCCGCCATTAATCCAGTGTAAACAATAGACCATGGGATCCCATTCCCTGAGTAGCCATGTCCGCTTAGCGACACAGTGTTGCTAATGATGATAATATAACCCAACAATAACTGGAAACAGTAATGAATTTCTCGGTAAAAACTACGAAAATCATAAAAATCTATATTGTTGGATACGCGTAAACTCCTTATCGGTTCGTCATTTGTCGTCGATAGCGATTTAACGTACTAATCTGCTCTGATTTATTTGTCAACTTTCAAGGTCATTTATAGAATATATGACTGATTGTGGAAATCAATAACGGCAAAATATGATGACGTCATTTAAGGAAATTGATTATATTTTAATAGCAGCCACGAGATGTGAATTCCGCTACTCGGATATACCCGACACATTACACACACCTAATTATAAATACACGTGTCATTTTGTGTGGAAAAAAAATCGATAACACTCAGCCGTGTTGACAGCTTGTTAATTTCGGGATCTGATGACCTCATACAGCGCACAGTTGTAATTTTGACCTTAGGCAATGTTTTGAAATTGACCCTTGATCTGTGCCGCACACATGTGACAATTAAAGATACCATTCTCAATATATGCAGATGTATCGACGTATTTCACCGATATTGTTTTAAAAACTCCGTAAATAGTGTTGAAAGTTGACACACAATATATTGCCGGATTTAGAAAATCATCAATATTTCCCGTAAATATTGTTGAAAGTTGACACAAAATTCAGAGTTCACACTGAATTCAAATAAACAAATAGTAATTTAATAAATGGATGCCGAAGGCTATTGAGTTTATGGCCAGTGAAGATCCAGACCTGTCTGCTGACCCGCGTATTCTGGTCAGTGTAGCCACAGGCCAATTCGAACAGTGTTATGTGGAGGACATTAATTATTTCAAATTCATAAAAAAACGTTTTTTTGACCGAAAATTTTGTTTACTTTAAAACAGCCAAGAAAAAATAATTATTTATATTTTTGAGTATTATATTTTGGGACAGTAAATAATTTAATGGTATACACAGTACCTCAAACGTTAAAAAAAATATAGTCACATAATATCGGTGTATATATTATCAAAAGACACTTTCATTGTGGATAAGTTTCTAGCAGTTTATAGCTATTTTGAATAAAATCATAAAATTGTGAAAATATTAAAATCACAAACAAATAATGGAAAAAAATATATATACCAAGTTGAGATTTTGAACCTCTGACCCTTTCGGGAATCGGTAGTTAATCACAAGAGTCGGCGATCTGAACCTCACAATTACTGGGCCGTTTATGATGATAATATTTGTATAGAAGTATTATCAGTCTTCGTGCAAACATATTGAACGTAATAATTATTAAATTAATTGCAACTCTCATTACAACAATACCTTTACAGCGATACACTATTGAGACTATGAGATTACATGTTTTTAACATAAACAAGTATGGTTTCCATGCCCGTAGCCAGGGGGAGGGGGGGGGTGCATTGGGTGCATCCACACCCAACTTTTTCGGACAAGCCAATATTGTTTTTGCTCATGAACACACAATCACGTTATCTGGAGCACACCGTTAATTACGCCGGGTGCCGCGGACATAATATCACGATTTGTACGCCTACATCCTCGTAGGATGGAATTGGAATCACTCTTGTACTAGTCCAAATATTTAGACTCTGTTGAATATTTTGTTTGAATGGGAAATACATTATACGTAACTGCCATATAAATACAGCAGTTTATTATATACCTATCAAAGATATGTGGTGAATTCATGCTGTATTCTTCAGCCAGATACAACACGGCAGAATGAAATTCCGTATTCCACTCAATGGCTTTCTGAATCCATATTCCACTCTGTTCTCGTTCTGATTTGCCAGAACTACTTGTCATCAGGAAAGTTCTGGAAATCATAATCATGTCCTTCAAATGAGAATAACCCCGTAAAAGCTAGTCATTTTCACTTAAAATGCATGCTGTCAACGGACAATACACTCTATGTAGGATATTAGTCGGGATATGTTTAGAAAATAGGACAGAAAATGATAGCTGAAATTTGACGTCGTTTCTGGTCGCGTGTCACTAGCGCAATGTCTCAGTGCTAGGTAAACCAAAACTGATAAACCAAATGACTGCAGAATATCGCAGAAGATAATTACAACTTTTTAATCCAATTATACGATTTTTCAATGCAATATATGTGTTTTAAATGTTTGACTGGTATATAATAAACTCAATATTAGTACAGTAACTTGATCCTTGGACCGGAAAGCTCTCGTTGGTCTTGGGCAGATCAGCTGATCAACGAGACTGCGTCTCGTTGCATTGAGATGCGTCTCGTTGATCCAGCTAGCTAATCTGCGTAATACCAACTCGAGCTTTCACCGCCCAAGGATCAAGTTACTTTACTAATATTATATATGTATAGTGACGTCAGTGTGAATAACAAAATATAACAAATATTCAAACTATTTGGGACCTGACAGCGTGTATGTAAACTTACCGTGGAGATACATGTATACAGAAGGTTTCTGATAGTCTGCTTCACAATGTGATTATATATGTGAGAAATTCGATAAAAGTCAAATTTCCTACACAAAATAGCATATAATTCCTACTCCTAAATAAAGTCGTAAATGCACAGAATGCAGGATTTAGCATCTAAATTTCAAATCGAGAAAGAGGGGTAAAACCCCCCTCCCGGACCCAACCCCCCCGTCGCCACTTCGTGGCTCGTATTCGCCGTTCTGCGGCTCATTATGCACCCAACTATTTTGAAGGCTGGCTACGGGCCTGGTTTCCTTTGAAATTGACAAGTCTTTTGATATGCGCCGCACACCTTGCTGTCGGAGACAATGTGACAATTAAAGATACACTCTCGATTTTGTATATGCTGATGTATCGCCGTATTTCGTCGATACTGTTTTGGAGAACAGTAATATTTTCCGTAAATGGTGTTGAAAAATTGACAAAAATTCTATCACCGTATTTCACCGATATTGTTTTAAAAAATCCGTAAATGGTGTTGAAAGTTGACACAAAATATGGTTAGTGTAGCCACAGGCAGTTCGAACAGCATTATGTGGAGAACATTAATTGTCGAAAATTTAGTTTACTCTAAAAGAACCAAAATTAAATGCAATATTAATAATTGGGACAGCAAAGAAAGTCATTTTAATTTTTGAGTATTATATTTTGAGATAGTAAATAATTTAATTAAAATACGGTATACACAGTACCTCAAACTTATAAAAAAAAATGCAGTAACAGAATATCGGACATTTTCATTGTGGGTAAGTTTCTATCAGTCTTTAGCTATTTGATTAAAATCGTAAAATTGCGAAAATATTAAAATCACAATAAATAATGGAAAAAAATATATACCAAGACAGTGCAGGTTTTGAACCTACGACCCTTTCGTGAATCGGTACTTAATCACAAGAGTCGGCGACCTTAACCTCACAACTACTGGGCCGTTTACGACTATAATATTTGAACGTACTAATTATTAATTTAGTTGCAACTCTCTCTACAACAATACCGTTACAGCGAGACTACATGTATTAATATAAACAAGTAAGGTATCATTATATATCACAGGAGATAGATTAACTATGTGAACTAACAAACAAAACAATGCAATCATAACCAATGGCTATATAATTAGCGCTTGGCTCGCCTGAAAATAGTTCCCGTGGTAGTGGTGTATATTGATTATCTCCCTTGCCGAAAGTAGTTCACTGGTTTATTAATCAAATATGGCCGCCATATATGAGCAAATGCGTCTTAAAGGTACATGCCCACTCAGTAGGCACAAAATGTTCTTTATATGAATTAAATAAGTGTATATTCGTGTAACTATTTCACCAGTACTAAACATTATGAGAGCCCTCTATACAGATGTAATTATTTAGAAATATGTATTTTACTGATATTGACTCGCGGTGGTATCAGGCTAGTTTCATATGCAAATGAGGTATGATATGTTTTACTTATTTATACTAATTAAATGCATCACCTGAACAAATATTATCGACAGATTATAAAGTATGATCATTGCATATCAAAAAATAAATACAGAGAATAAATAGTAATGTCTGTTAACATTTTATGGAAACACTGTTACCCCCCTGATATCAGTGTGAAAAT
Source organism: Conchocele bisecta (assembly GCA_029237695.1). Classification (NCBI taxonomy): domain Eukaryota; kingdom Metazoa; phylum Mollusca; class Bivalvia; order Lucinida; family Thyasiridae; genus Conchocele; species Conchocele bisecta. The sequence goes on along the minus strand of CM055267.1, from coordinate 125,630,111 downwards.
TTACGTCTGATATAAAATGTATACTAATGCCAATCAATACATGGGGTAATGGTGAATGAATGTTTATTTTGCCTGAAAATGTCTCAGATAATGTCTCTGATATAAAGAACATTTTGTGGCTACTGAGTGGGCATGTACATCATAATTTTAGAACCGTCTTCTTGTAGTATGTCTGTGCATGCTATGTGTGGTATCAGAAGTATGTAAAACATATATTGAAATTTCAGGCCTATAAAGCCACTCCAACTGCATTAAATCCAGTATGGCCACCTTGAAAATTAGTTATAATTTGATGTAAAAGCCAGTCTATATGCTAGCATATTAATTAGGTCAAGTCACAAAAATAGGACGAGCTTGCTTTTGAATTCTAGGTATCTAGTGACTTTGGTTTATACACACCATCTGTTCGAAACCAATGAATCTATCTATCATGGTTTATTGGCCATACTGTCGTTCAATGGCGGTGAATCTACTATGGCCGCATTTCTATAGGATATGGTATATGGAAAAACACTTAAAAATAGCCACAAGTTTGCAACGGTCTTCATTATGGTATACATGGTATATGTTACAAAGTAAAGCAAATATCACAAATTGAGAGCCATATAGATACATTCCTACTACTTTAAATCCTTTATGTTCCACCTAAAATTACTATGAGATATATAGTCAAGGCAAAATAACGATTGAACTAGGGAAATTTTACATGTTTTTATTGTTCAACATTGTTTTTGTACATTAATTTATAATGTACAAAAACGATGTCCGCTCGAATCAATGAGAAAAACACTGCACACTATATATGGTCATTGGCATATTAATGAAACATATAAGAGCATGTCTATTGAATCCGAATTTCACAAAACTCACAAGTTGCAATGTGAATCAAAAATGTGTGGCTGCTTTTGCCACCATTATTAAGAGGGTGTTAAGTACAGAAGACAATAACATAAAAGGACAATGACTGTGGTAAAGTTCGATATAACAAGATACATGTGTTGTTACTAAAACATCTTCATATGGCTGTTAATATTTGTTTATACTTTTCCATGAAGCACACTTATATTGCCTCATGGAACACATTCCTCGACCAGCAACATGGCCACACACCATTATATATACGCCATGAAGCATTATTGGCCTCATGGAACACATTCCTCGACCATCAACATGGGCACACACCACTATATATACTTTTCCTTGAAGCACACTTATATTGCCTCATGGAACACATTCCTCGACCAGCAACATGGCCACACACCACTATGTATACTTTTCCATGAAGCACACTTATATTGCCTCATGGAACACATTCCTCGACCAGCAACATGGCCACACACCACTATATATACTTTTCCATGAAGCACACTTATATTGCCTCATGGAACACATTCCTCGACCAGCAACATGGCCACACACCACTATGTATACTTTTCCATGAAGCACACTTATATTGCCTCATGGAACACATTCCTCGACCAGCAACATGGCCACACACCACTATATACTTTTCCTTGAAGCACACTTATGCCTCATGGAACACATTCCTCGACCAGCAACATGGCCAACACCACCTATATACTTTTCCATGAAGCACATTATTGCCTCATGGAACATTCCTCGACCAGCAATGGGCACACACCTACTATATATCATTTCCTTGAAGCACACTTATATTGCCTCATGGAACACATTCCTCGACCAGCAACATGGGCACACACCACTATATATACATTTCCTTGAAGCACACTTATATTGCCTCATGGAACACATTCCTCGACCAGCAACATGGGCACACACCACTATATATACATTTCCTTGAAGCACACTTATATTGCCTCATGGAACACATTCCTCGACCAGCAACATGGGCACACACCACTATATATTCATTTCCTTGAAGCACACTTATATTGCCTCATGGAACACTTTAATTCCTCGACCAGCACATGGGCACACACCACTATATATAGATTTCCTTGAAGCACACTTATATTGCCTCATGGAACACATTCCTCGACCACAACTGGGCACACACCACTATATAGATTTCCTTGAAGCAACACTTTATATTGCCTCATGGAAACACATTCCTCGACCAGCAACATGGGCACTCACCACTATATTTAGATTTCTTGAGCAACTTATATTGCTCATGGAACACATTCCTCGACCAGCAAACTGGGCACACACCACATATATACATTTCCTTGAAGCACACTTATATTGCCTCATGGAACACATTCCTCGACCAGCAACATGGGCACACACCACTATATATACATTTCCTTGAAGCACACTTATATTGCCTCATGGAACACATTCCTCGACCAGCACTGGGCACACACTCATATATACATTTCCTTGAAGCACACTTATATTGCCTCATGGAACACATTCCTCGACCAGCAACATGGGCACACACCACTATATATACATTTCCTTGAAGCACACTTATATTGCCTCATGGAACACATTCCTCGACCAGCAACATGGAACACACCTATATATACATCCTGAAGCACACTATATGCCTCATGGAACACATTTCCTCGACCAGGCAACATGCACACACCACTATATATATATCTTTGAAGCACACTTATATTGCTCATGGAACACATTCCTCGACCAGCAACATGGGCACACACCACTATATATAGATTTCCTTGAAGCACACTTATATTGCCTCATGGAACACATTCCTCGACCAGCAACATGGGCACACACCACTATGTATCTTTCGGAAACGTATACATTGTATACACATATGGCATCACAACACATTCACAATATTTGTCTAAAAGTGCATTCTGTAGTCATACATGTACATGCACATACAATTTGATTCTTAAAGCACCATTATGTTGCTGAAACATACAATACTTTATAACTGAAGCCTCTTCAATGTGTTATACAGCATATGTTCACGTCTATGATACATATTAATAGACATTGTGTTATCCCGCAACATAGGCATATGACAACACATAACAGATGCGCTAAATGAAAATGTTCACACAACGAGTAGTTTTGTCATTCAATACTACCTGACATCGATAGTGAGAGTATATGTTTGACCACACAGCACAGGTCTCAACCTATGAAATAATATACATATAGGGCCATGGTACCTGTTGGCTGATGTACCTGAATGTGTAATCCAATTGTTGATCTTTGCAATCATATATCTCCACACATCAATTAGTCAGCGCCTACATGTTACCGAAAACGTTGTTCTGTATTTCTCACCTCATGATATAAGTCGTGTTCATATGACTACCACATGTTTTTCGGTCGCTGAAAACTGTTCATGTGATCACTACACATGGCACTTGTAAATGTAACATATTTCTATGATCGATCATCATGTTCCCCGGTCTCTGTAACACACATATTGTGTCGCACAATTCGTTCCATGATCGATGAAACCACACATATGACAACGTATCCCATAGTATTGTCAGATCAATACGTCGTTATAACCGGACAACACATTTCCGTGTTGATTAAAACCTTAATATAGCGACATGTACGGCCATTTAACGTATTTCAGTCATAAAATTACATGTTCTTTGGTGTCTGAAACACATACTGTTTTGCGAGATGACAATTTTTCGCCAAGCCGAAACACGCTGCATGGCCACATTTTGTAGAAAGGTCTCTTTCACAAAATATGCATTTCTTGGCCATATTGTTTTACAGATTACATGATAGAATGCATGTGTTGTCATCGTAGGAATTAATTTCATGTACAAATAAAGATGTGCCTGGTTATATGAAGTTTTTCATGAACAATGAAACATGCTGCATGATCATATAGGCATGTGTGGTGATATATGATTTCGTAGAGCAATGAATGTGCACATATATTGTGGTACACCAGAACTGAACAACTGGCATATGATCAAAGAAATGCATTTCATGGACAAATAAATACAGGTATAAAGAAACACAGTGCATATCGATAAATGTCCTGCTTGGCATTATACGTAATTTCAGGGACTAATTAAAAGACTAAGTAGCCACATGTATGTCTTTCTGAGACCGAGAACTGTGTTGTTGGGACCAGTGAATGTGCTATGTGGCAATATAGATGTGTTTCATGGACAAAATGAAACACATTTTGCAGACATGTGACGATATTTTATAGCGACACGTACATTTGTTTGACTATCACACTATTATTTAATAATTTTAATATTTATTTTCCAGTCTTAAAAGTATGGAAAATCCTGCCAATAAGTTGCTTTCCGCAGCTGTAAAGATGAATTAATGGAATTTATGTGCACGTAGATGTTCACGTGCCTACTCTGAATTACACCATTCTGACATGACTGGATGTTTGTAATGCATATAAGTTTCGAATTCTGTTGATACATGTTCCTATCTGAAAATAATATATTTACACAGGGAAATGTCAATAGTTCATGCCATTGGTCGGTTAACGGCGGTCAGTGTGAATTTATTGAACGTATTTGTCTCCAGTCGTGGCTTCAGGTGGATATTTTTACCAGGCCGAAACATATTAGCGAAAGCAATGTCAATAAATTAGTCCTGCATATTTTTTCTGGTCTATATAAAGGGATGCATTCTTTACACAGACAGGAGGTTTCTAACTTCAACATTTACTGGGTTATGACGATTTTAAATTATTTTGGTGCCCCTACTTGAATTTAATACTGTTAGTAGGGTTTATATGGCTATGGTTACAGGTTTGATATTGGAAACAATATTACTTTCATCAAAACTAATTGTTTCCTGAACGGTTGCCAACATTCGATAATTTTAATGTTTACTTCCTAATTTATGGTGACCATGCATGTTATATTTAGGCTGAAAGTTAATTGCCAGCCTGCAAGTATATTAGATAAATATCTTGCTTATGAACACCTGGGTGTAGAAAGAACATATGTGACCTGTTAAAGACGATGAATTGTCACCACCTCAAATTGTCAACACTTACTGGAATACTATGATTGTTATATGACCATTTAAAAAAAAAAACAACGGTATGTATTATGTTTTACCGCGGGATGGGCGGGCTTTCGGCAGACAGAATAACTGCATAGTTTGTGTACACAACTCTCATCTGAAACTGTTCAGTCAATCGGTCTGAAACTATAACCACGTCTTCTACACATATTGAAGATGTGCACCATGGTGTCTTTATGCCCGAAAAGTATTTTTTAACATTTTTAGTTCGCCTGCAGGAAGTGCATAAGAGCTTATGGCATACCCCCGGCGTCGTCGTCGGTGTCGGCGTCGACCACAAACTTAACGTTGGGTAAATGTCTTATAACTTCTGTTTCCTTTCATGGAACACCTTGTTATTTCATACATGCATTCCTCAGATGACCCTCTATCATGCTGTAGCAAATCCATGACCCACCACCCAACCCTTACGACAAGGTCAAAGTCACAAACTTAGCACATTCATAAACTTAACGTTGGGTAAATTTCTTATAACATCTGTTTCCTTTCATGGAACGCCTTGTTATTTCATACATGCATTCCTCAGATGACCCTCTATCATGCTGTAGCATATCAACAACCCACCACCCAACCCTTACCCCAAGGTCAAGGTCACAAACTTAGCATGTTCATAAACTTAACTTTGGGGTAAATGTTGTGTAACTTCTGTTCTTTACAGGGAACACTTTGATATTTCATACATGCATTCATCTGATGATCCTCTATTGTGCTACAGCAAATCCATGACCCCCCACCCCTTTCCCCAAGATCAACATCATAAACTTAACGTTGGAGTAAATGTCTTTATATGTCCCCGACACCGAATGGTGAGGGGGGCATATAGTGTTACCGGTGTCCGTACGTACGTCCCGAAAGCTTAACACTCGGGTAAATGGCTTATAATTTCTTGCTTGGATCTGCTTTACATTTCACACACACAATGCTCCAATGGTCCTCTACCGTCCTGTGACAAATCCACATTCCTCCCGCCCCCGCTAAGCCCAGGGTCAAGGTCACAGACTTGGTGCGTTCAAAACCTTAACGCTCTTGTAAATGGCTTATAATATCTGTTTTCTTGCTCGGATCTGCTGCACATTTCACACACGCATTGCTCCAATGGTCCTCTACCGCCCTGTGATAAATCTACCGTCCTGTGACAAATCCACATTCCTCCCGCCCCCGCTAAGCCCAGGGTCAAGGTCACAGACTTGGTGCGTTCAAAACCTTAACGCTCTTGTAAATGGCTTATAATATCTGTTTTCTTGCTCGGATCTGCTGCACATTTCACACACGCATTGCTCCAATGGTCCTCTACCGCCCTGTGATAAATCAACATTCGTCCCGCCCCCACTAAGCCCAGGGTCAAGGTCACAGACTTGGTTCGTTCGAAACCTTAACGCTCTTGTAAATGGCTTATAATATATGTTTCCTTGCTCGGATCTGCTTTACATTTCACACACACAGTGCTCCAATGGTCCTCTACCGTCCTGTGACAAATCCACATTCCTCTCGCCCCTGCTAAGCCCAGGGTCAAGGTCACAGACTTGGGGCATTTGAAACCTCAACGCTCGGGTAAATGGCTTATAATCAAATATGCCTCGTTTTCTTTGGTTGCCAGCGGGGGCATTCGTCACATCGGCCACATTTCTAGTTATAACTTCTGTTTCTTTACAGGGAACGCCTTGATATTTCATGCATGCATTCATCTGATGATACTCTATCGTGCTATAGCAAATCCATGACCCACCCCCCCACCCCACCCCTTTCCCCAAGGTCAAGGTCACAAACATAGCACATTCATAAACTTAATGTTGGGGTAAATGTCTTATAACATCTGTTTCCTTTCATGTAACGCCTTGATATTTCATACATGCATTCATCTAATGATACTCTATCGTGCTATAGCAAATCCATGACCCAGCGCCCACCCCTTACCCCAGGGTCAAGGTCACAAACTTAGCACATTCATAAACTTAACGTTGGGGTAAATGTCTTGTAACATCTGTTTCCTTTCATGGAACACCTTGATATGACCCTCTATCATGCTGTAGCAAATCAACAAACCAACACCCAACCCTTACCCAAAGGTCAAGGTCACAAGCTTAGCATGTTCATAAACTTAACGTTGGGGTAAATGTTGTCTAACTTCTGTTTCGTTACAGGGAACGCTTTCATATTTCATACATTGCATTCATCTGATGATCCTCTATTGTGCTACAGCAAATCCATGACCCCCCCCCCCTTTTCCCAAGATCAACATCATAAACTTAACGTTGGAGTAAATGTCTTTTTATAACTTCTGTTCCTTTACATGGAACGCCTTGATATTTCATACATGCATTCATCTGATGATACTCTATCGTTCTATAGCAAATCCATGACCCACCCCCACCCCCCTTTCCCCAAGGTCAAGATCACATAACTTCTGTTTCTTTACATGGAACGCCTTGATATTTCATACATGCATTCATCTGATGATACTCTATCGTTCTATAGCAAATCCCATGACCCACACCCCCCCCCCCCTTTCCCCAAGGTCAAGATCACAAACTTAGCACATTCATAAACTTAACGTTGGGGTAAATGTCTTATAACATCTGTTTCCTTTCATGGAACGCCTTGATATTTCATACTGCATTCTGATGATACTCTATCGTGATATAGCAAATCCATGACCCACCGCCCACCCCTAACCCATGGTCAAGGTCACAAACATAGCACATTCATAAACTTAACGTTGGGGTAAATGTCTTATAACATCTGTTTCCTTTCATGGAACGCCTTGATATTTCATACATGCATTCATCTGATGATACTCTATCGTGATATAGCAAATCCATGACCCACCGCCCACCCCTAACCCATGGTCAAGGTCACAAACATAGCACATTCATAAACTTAACGTTGGGGTAAATGTCTTATAACATCTCTTTCCTTTCATGGAACGCCTTGATATTTCCTACATGCATCAGGCGTGGATCCAGGATTTCGGGTTGGGGGGGCGTAACTATTTTGCCAACCTAGCGGAGCTGGGGATAGCGCTAGGGGAAATGTTTTGAAATCTACATTGCATTTCCTGCGTTCTGGCACATTTTGGAGCAAAAATAAACAATAAATTCACAACGCGAACGTAGAAACGTGCCTTGTAACTTGTAAAAAAATCATATCTCGGCAAATTTTAGGGGGGGGGCATGCGCCGGGTCCGCCCCCCCCTGAATCCGCCCATGTGCATTCCCCAGATGACCCTCTATCATGCAAATCCACAACCCATGACCCAACCCTTACCCCAAGGTCAAGGTCACAAACTTAGCATGTTCATAAACCTAACGTTGGGGTAAATGTTGTGTAACTTCTGTTTCTTTACAGGGAACACTTTGATATTTCATACATGCATTCATGTGATGATCCTCTATTGTGCTACAGCAAATCCATGACCCCCCCCACCTCTTTCCCCAAGGTTAAGGACACAAACTTAGCACATTCATACATGCATTCCTCATGTGAATAGCTATCATGCTGTTGAAAATCACCAACTTAGTGCGTTCATAAACTTAGTTATGTTAAATTTTGTTTTACTTCTGTTTTCAGGGAGCGCATTGATATTTCATACATGCATTCATCTTAATATGCTATATTATGCTATAGCAAACCCACAACCCACCTTGCACCACTGTCTCCAATGTCAAGGTTCACCGCACGCCCTTAACCCAAGGTCAAATTATATAATATTCATGTTTTTTTATGCAACTGTGCCAAGTTTGAGTGAAGGCTGCCAACAGGCGAGCTTCGTTGTCTTCTGACAACTCTTGTTGTATACAATTCTATATAGGGTACATAGTTTGCGTACACAACTCCTCTGAAACCATTCCGTCATTTGATCTGAAACTATACAAACATGTTCTACACATATTGAAGATGTGCACCTTGGTGTTTTTATGCCGAAAAAACATATTTTTTAACAAAAATATCATCTTTTTAACTTAGTAATTTTTTCTACATTTTTGTATCCAATTCTATATAATTTCTACTTTACTCGACCTAAATTAGTATACCTGTTTATCACAACAAGCGGAAGAAATAATGCTATAGATAATCAAATTCTCATTAATCATGTTAATGTTTCTTGCCTTGGTGACACCTTCACATTTCTGCATCTACTCTGTCTGGCCCATCTTTGACGGGCATATTTTGGTATATTTCGACTTATGGCATTCTTGTTTGTGGTAAAACAATCATGCCCAGAGTAGACGGCCCGCCAGGGTATTAAAAAAAACTTTTGATGGCATTTTTTGTTACAAATGGGTACCATGCTAGTTTATATCTATGATGGGTAAGCTTTCGCATAGGGGTGGGTACCCCCTCAAATTTGACTGTTGAGGGTCATTTAGGGGTCAAATCAAGGTGTCCTAATGTTCGCTATATATAGGTAACCAGCACTCATAAAATCCATGTTGAAAATGGAAATAAGTTAAATGCTGGTAGTACAATTATTGTTAGTAATAAAAAAATGAAATATAAAGAATAAAAAGTCAAAATGGCCACCAAAATAGTGAAACTACATGGAAAACCCTACTTGTTCGTGCATATGCAACATAAACTAGCTCTGTGTATATGTTTGTTACTGACTATCTTGACAAAATCAATTTGTATCATGGTACGACATTTAATAAAATAGCATATTAGATCATTTACTAACTTAATTTCCAAGATTGCCGCCCATAATTACATATGTGAACTTTTCAAATAAATAACTTGTAAATTGTCACGATTCCACTCCAGACACGGGGGATTATCCTTTCAACATTTTTGTTTACAAATGAGTGCTCAAAGTGGGTTATACCTTTCAAAACTATACGTTTAGATATGGGTCTACATTCAAGTTGGAGTGTTTGGTGGCAGTTCCAAGGTCATCCATGGGTCAAATCAAGACAGAAAGCTAAGTTTTTCTCCATTTCGCTATTTGATGGCATACATAACTCGTACAAAAGATGTAAAAAGAGTGCTGAACATGACCTGTTATACATTGGCTATACTCTATCTTTAGTAAAACGGCCAGGTAATATAGAAATAAATATTCAAGATGGCCGCCCAAACAGCAAAATATGCAATAAAATGTGAAATATAATCTTGCTACGTAGAATAACCAGTTCTAAATATGTTATTTATGTCTTTTGTCAAATTTATGTATGATATGATGTCGTTTACTATTATACAATGACATGCTATTTACTAATTTTAAATCAAAGATGGCCGCCGTTAAACACATACTCACAGTGTTCAAATGGTTAATGTTTCATTGTGATATTTCATCGGATGTACATGTAAAGTGAAAGACGTGTTGTTCAAGTTGTGTGTACTACTATGAGACAATATGGGTCATTGTGTTTGATCAGTAAATCTGCCCATAAGGTAGTACCCCAGCCTACATTTGATTTTAAAAGATGCAAACACTGTGAGTCATTTTCACGGCTATGGTTAGAGAAATTTGCATATATCTTGCATATAGTTGGATCGTTGAATCATTTGCTGCCAACTATTCAGCTATTCACCTACCAATGTGTCCACCATCAGAATAGTCGGGGCAGTATTAGATAACCACATACCCACTATGCCCGCTATGCCACATGTATAGCAACAAACACTGTTACCACACTCCTCTGGATTATACAAATATAATTTTGGAATACGGGCACAAAATTAGTCTAATTGCACGTAGGCCGCACCTTTAAACACATGGTGGTAAATGCATTACCATGTGGATTTTCTCAACATTGTACTCTCGTCATGGCTTATACTATTCGCATGTCGGTTAATTCTCATTCATTACAATAACTGTACTGTCCAACAAACATTAACTTGTGATTAAAATGAAGTCATGTTCATTTAACAGAGAATCTTAAAATTATATCTCACACAAGTATAACCAACAAAGAGAATACGTATGTTTTCAATACCAAAACAAAGATCATGCTGATTTACCTGCAAATTACTGCATTGTTATCTTGAAGATAATGACACATTGAAACACATCGATTAACCGCATCACCGTCAAAGTTGCCTGCTGACGGAGAGGCATTCTTGCGTGTCGATATGGCTTGTTTCTTGTTTCGAGCATGCTATTCAAGGATTGGTGAGCGCAATACGTTACCAGTTGTATCATTTGGTGTGATCCAAATAATTATACCCCCACAAACAAAGTTTGAGGGGGTATATAGGAGTCAGCTTGTCGGTCGGTCTGTCGGTCAGTCGGTCGGTCTGTTGGAAATTCCCTTCCCTCTATATCTTCTACACCCATGCATGGATTATCAAATGGCTTGGCACAAATGTTTCTCATGATGAGAAGGTGTGTTGCGATCAATAACCACGCACCTACGTCCAAGGTCAAGGTCACAGTTGAAGGTCAAAGGTCAAACCTATTGAAATTCCCTTCCGCTCTATATTTTCTACACCGATGCATGGATTATCAAATGTCTTGGCACAAATGTTTCTCAGGATGAGAAGGTGTGTCGCGATCAATAACCACGCACCTACGTCTAAGGTCAAGGTCACAGTTGAAGGTCAAAGGTCAAACCTATTGCAGGCGGCAGACAGATAGACTGCATAGTTTGTATACACAACTCCTCTGAAACCGTTCAGTGGATTGATCTGAAACTATACACACTTTTTATGCTGAACAAATATTTTTTTTACAAAAATATCATCCTTTTAACTTAGCCATTTTTTCTACACTTCTCTATACAAATGATCTTTTACATCAATCAAGGATACCAATTTTTTTTCCCTTCTGTTCTTTGTCAACATGGCACCATGACCACCTCCTCGAGCATAGCTCGACAATGCAATCTCATTTTCATTGACCACGTATGCAGGTAAAAGGTCAATGTCACACATCTCTAAGGCCAGCATTAAATAATGATCATGAAATTTTTATTCAAACCTATAAAACTCTTCTAATGTTAAGCTATTTGTAAGTCCAACTCTTTGTGGGGGTATTATGATCACTCCTGTGATAGTTCTAGTTTAATATGATATGTTATATACACGGTTTAGCCTTACTATATTACAGTTTACATGTACCTGATATTGCAGCTTAGTGTTTCGTTCGACGACAGCGTTCCCTAACATGAAATGTGCACGATATGCGGAAGACGTCGCCGCCACTACATGCATTGAAGGGAAGAAAACAATTTTCACCAGATGTAGTATGTGTGATAATTATATACATGGGAGAATGGCATTGCATACTGCCTAGTAGAATGACACTTGTTTATTCTATCAGTTACGGAAATTAGGTTTTACACTTCACTATTTTTCCTGTCGAATTGTGCCCTAACTTCATCATTTGAATGAAACTCCAAACAATTATGGATACAGCATAGCTCTGACATAGCGGCAACAATCTATCTATATAGTGTTTAAACACTTTTACTAACGATACACACTGCTAAAAGGATTCTAACACTCTGTTATTTCAACTAATCCCCACAACTGAATTACTATATTTTGATGAGAGCTACATACATGTATGTCCAGATGCGACGTTCAATATTATGATGTGATATTCATCATTCATCATAATCCTATGCTCCCAAGAAACTACACTATATGCAGACACATACCAGTTCTGCATTTTAAAGATGTGTGACATTCACTTCTAGGACGTGAAACAATTTGTATATATATCTAAGTAACACATAAACATTACAAGCACAGTACGTTTATTTGCCGAATATAAAGAGCTACATGTACCTTCATAATGCCAATAGAGACAGCAAAACAAAAACACAACAACTGAGACATAGTGAACCATGACAACAGGTAAAGCGGTATACAGTCCCCCCAAAAAACGAAATCTTATATAAAACTGACAAATAAAATAATGACAACGTTTAGTAATGTAGATAATGTGATGTATTACAGTTGTCACAGTCAGGGCTTCTAAAATTTCAGAATGCCAATCGGTCCAGACGTAACTGTCGGACACTCGTATGTATAGGTTGAGAACGCGTAAATGCGAGATTGTAACATGGCCCTAACGGGACACCATATGATTCACATGTTTTAGGATCCGATTCTCATGTTTTGTCAAAATATTTTCTTTCTGATAAACATTCTGTTTTGTCAAAAAAATTTTTTGTAATAAACATGTTTTGGCAGCATATGAGAATCGTCTCCTAATAAGATTGTTTGTGTCCTGTCGCTAGTCACATATCCAATAAGCCCGGTTTTGTCCGATCACGTCGTACATAATATGCACGTGCGGTTGTCATCAAAGGTCTGACCTTTGATACACGCCAACGCGATGTCAACAGACACACATGTACGCATATTTATTCATTTCGCGACACTATCACACATGGAAACATAGAATTTAATTTAGTAAGATCTGGCTCTGGAATTATCGTTCTCACATAATTATTCCATAAATTTAAATCGTCGAAAGTTAAAAGTCGGAGGTGCAGAATCCCCGAAAAGAAAAGGTAAGGCAAAAACTGGCGATGCGATGCAGTAACTAATAACACATATCAAAATATGTTTTTCCCCCATAAACATGTATGGGTAGGACATTAGAATCGTCTCCTAAGACAATGATTATCATGTTTTTGTCAAACTATGCTGTTGATGCTTTTTTTTTAAGAAATATTGGTGTGGTGGCAGGTGGGAGAATGCGATGGGTAATTTAACGATCGGAGTTCATTCTTACCGGAATTCCGACTGGAGACCTGGTTTGGCCCTCACATAATGATGTCTTTGGTATTTTGTATGTGACAGTTGAATCTGGTTATACCCCTTATATTGAGTATTACGATTATTCGTAATCCTATTTTAGGGGAAGGGGCCAAGTGACTTTGGTGTGGTATGGACCTGGCACCAGGTCAGGTTATTCTAATTTCAGGGCTGAATATATTTTTTCTCGATGTAAATATTCCGTTCCAATTTTGGAATTTTCCCCCCAATGCAGCAGGTTAAAATGGGATCGAACCCGTTTGCCCGGCCTTCCATGACCTTAGCTGTTGAATACCAATAAACAAACAAACAAACAAACAAACAAACAAGAAATATTGGTGTTTGTCCACATTTGTTCTACTTCTTAATAAAAACTTGTTTCAGCAGCACATGAGAATCATCTCCTAAGACTATTTTTACATGTCCTGTTTGGGACATGTTAAAATCTTGCGATATCGTGCATAGGTTGATCCGGAAATGCTTATAATTATGATCGCGAGACGAAAACACGCGATTCTATCATATTCAATTTTGCGTTTTTGCAACCTCACCGCGCATGAGCAAAACTAACCCAAATTTTCTGTCTGTAATAGACGGCCCGCCAAGGCCAATAAAAGGCCTCCAATAAAGTTTTGATGGCATTTTTTGTTTCAAATGGGTACCCATGCTGATCGACTTCTATGATATGTAAGCTGTTGGATAGGGGTGGGTACCCTCGCAGATTTGACCGTTAGGGGTCATTTTTGAGGTCATTTAGAGGTCATAGTGACCCAAAATTTCTCAGCGACATGGGTGTATGAATGCACGTATATGATTTATAACAGAATTGATAGCCTTCTGCTGATGAACTATTCAGTAGCCTATTTCACCAACATTGCAAAGTATACTTTTCTATCAAAGTATACTTTGAGGGAGAAATTTTCAGTTTTAGGATAAATTTATTAATTTTTTTTATGCTAAATTTATTACATTATCACAGCCAAAATGGCTGTGATAATGTAATAAATTCAGTATAATAATTCTGCATACTTTTAATCATCAAATATATGCAGTTGGTAGTTCTATATGAAATAATGCATTTCGGGAAAAATAAATGATTACTCCCTCAAAGTATACTTTGCTAGAAAAGTATACTTTGCAATGTTGGTGAAATCGGCTACTGGTAGCTATATAAATAGGGATTCTGAAAATGCCGAATTATTGAGAAGAAAACATGTCTGAAATTCAAGATGGCCGCCAATTTGCCTAAGAGACATGAAAATATCATGTTGTACGTCATATCTTTGTTGATATTTAAGCCATTTTTATAGTGATAATGATAATAGGTATATTTTTCGATAGAAAATTGTTTACAAACATATATATATATAATTTTCTCTAAGTTACTGTTCGTAAATCCAAGATGGCCACCAAAACAGTATGTTGTATTCAATGCGTTCTGATTTAGCCTATTGCTGACAATGAAGAGATTTCCCATTAGCATGTTATTTTCATGGAATTTGTGACTAATATTATCTTTCATTTTGTAGTATTGATGAAACTAACAGAACATATTTTAAAATTGGGATAATTGCCGCCAACGCAATTTTGTAATGTTTAAAATGAAACATCTCTGTAACCAGACGAACACAAACTAACAATGAGATGTCTTTTTAAAGTTTTCGGCAGTTTTCTGTAGTGCAGTCTCATTGAAATGCGTACATTTTGGTCTAAGCCTTCAACTTCAAGATCCGCCATATTGGAAAACTGAAGAAAAAAACAATGTTTTTGTTGTCAGATAAGGTAAAAATATAAATTGAATGAGGTTCCTCGCTAATTGTTACATTGTATGTGGTAATTTAGAGTTGAGTTAATATACTTTTAAAACCAAAGATGGCTGACATCTACATGCTTGATAAACATAAAATAAAATGTATGCGGAAATAGCTGACATCATGTGTTACCACTAATTTCAGCATGGCACTCCTTATAAATGGTAATTTTCTAACTGTTAGCACCTGGTATGGAAGGTGTTCGAGCCAATTCTCGCCCTTAAATATAAGCCGAATGAATGAATGTTAGCACCATAGTTTAATATATGCACTCTCCACTCTTCCGAATCATAAACCTTTGATAGTGATACATCTTGCAATGTATCTAATGATTGAGTGTTTTTTATTATGGATAATGTCGTTTAAGGCCGGACCAACGGCGTGCATCCCGTATGTATCCTATATGTACTGGGGGTAAATACCAAAATCAGAACTAACTATTTACATCAAGAAAATGTATTCCCAGCTGTAAAACTAGAATGACCGGACATGATATGAGGTCCATCTCACACCATAGTCACTTAGTTCCATCTCAAAAAGTAATCAGATTAGCACTAAGTGTATTAATTGTCTTTTAATGGGGTATGACAGGATTTCCCCCATCAAGTACCAGAAAGCCGAACATGTAAATGAGGTATAAACCATATCGGAATTCCGGTGAAGAGTAACACTGGTCGTTACATTACCATTCGTGTGCTCGCAACCAACCACACACCACAACGTATATAATATACAATATAATTAGATAGTGCGTATTGACAAAATAGATACAAACATTGTGATTTGAGAAAGTATTTGTATGTTTCTGAGTGTTTTTACGTATTTGTAGGGACTAGTATTCCATTGGAAGAAAGTAAAGGATGTATACCTTGGACAGGCTGATAATCAAGTTACTCAATATGACCATTTGACATAACTTTTTCATTTCACCATGGTGTCATGGAAGAAACAGTAGGACAATACTTTCCAGTTTATGACAGTACAAATCACATGCATAATTGGCACACATCACGGACACTCAAGGGCCAGCATTTCTGATCCTTAAGATAGATCTAGATATATAATATGGATGATGAACTAGATGAAGGCAACTACCTATATAGTATTCCAAGAGGGACAAACAATCACCGACATTTCTGACGATCGTTTTTGGCTTAGGTAATAAATAAGACTCAGCAATTAAGAAACATATGCCGTCTCTTATTGTTTAGCGAGGACTAAGTAATCAGCAAAATTAATCGTCGCATTATCAACATTACTAAACGTTGTTATTATTTTGTTTGTCAGTTTTATATAAGATTGCGTTTTGTGGGGACTGTATACCGCTTTGCCCGTTATCATGATTCGCTATGTCTCATTTGTAGTGTTTTTGTTTTGATGTCTATCGGAATTATGAAGGTACTGGCAGCTCTTTATATTCGGCAAATAAACATACTTGTAGTTGTAGTTGACCAGTCACTGTAAAATACAACAAATTCACTATTGCAAACGCAGTCCCTTATATATAGAAATATTCATGTATTACTTGGAGATATATACACCTCCTAGAAGTGATTTTCAGACACCTTTAAAATGTAGGACTGGTATGTGTTTGGTTATAGTGTAATTTCTTGGAGAGAATAGCACAGGATTATGATGAATGATGAATGTCACATCATTGTGGGGATTAGTTGAACTAACAGAGTGTTAGTATCCTTTTAGCAGTGTGTATTACTAGTAAAAGTGTTTAAACACTATGGAGATAGCCTGCTGCCGCTATGTTTTATCCAGAATTGTCTGGGGTTTCATTCACATGATTAATTTAGGTCACAATTTGACAGAAAAAATAACGAAGAATAAAACTTAATTTCCTTATCCGATATAACTTTTCATAAACAAGTGTCATTCTACTAGGCTGCAAGCAATGTCATTCTCCCATGGATGGTCATATAATTATTACACATACTACGCCCGGTGAAAATTGTCTTCTACCCTTCAATGCATGAAATGGTTGCGACGGCTTCCGCATATCATGCACAGTTCATGTTAGGGAACACTGTAATACAGTAAGGCTAAACCGTGTATGTAACATATCAAATTTATTTGGATCACACCCAATGATACAACTGGCAACGTATTACACTCACAAATCCTTTAATAACATGCTCAAAACGAGAAACAAGCCATATCGACACGCAATAATGACTCCATCTCTCTATATACATACATTATATTGGGTATGTGGTTATCTAATACTGCCCCTATCATTATGATGGTGAACACAATGGTAGGTGACTAACTGAATTGTTGGTAGCAAATGATTCAACGATTTATTTCACAATTCTGGACTGACAATTATATGCAATATATATGTAAAATGTGTTTGCTTCTTTTACAATCAAATGTAGTCTGGGTACTACCTCATGTGCAGATTTATTTATCAAACACAATGACTCATATTGTCTCATAGTAGTACACACAGCTTGCACAACACGTCTTTCACTTTACATGTACATCCCAGGAAATATCACAATGAAACATTTAACCATTTGAACACTGTGAGTATGACTTTAATGACAGCCATCTTTGATTTGAAATTAGGAAATAGCATTTCATTGTATAATAGTAAATGTCATATCATACATAAATTGTATAAAAGACATAACATATTTAGAACTGGTTATTCTACGTAGCAAGATTGATATTTCACATTTTATTGCATATTTCGCAGTTTGGCGGCCATCTTGAATATATATTTCTGCATTACCTGGCTGATTTACTAAATATATAGTATAGCCAATGCAACACTATTGTCTATTGTTTACATATTTTGTATGAGTTATGTATGGTCTCAAATAGTGAAATGCAGAAAAATTGAGATTTATGTCTTGATTTGACCCATGAATGTCCTTGGAACTGCCCCCCTCCAAACAGTCCAACT
Organism: Conchocele bisecta; assembly: GCA_029237695.1. Taxonomy (NCBI): domain Eukaryota; kingdom Metazoa; phylum Mollusca; class Bivalvia; order Lucinida; family Thyasiridae; genus Conchocele; species Conchocele bisecta. The sequence goes on along the minus strand of CM055267.1, from coordinate 125,611,679 downwards.
TGAGTGTAGAACCATATTTAAATGTATAGTTTTGAAAGGTATAACCCACTTTTAGCACTAATTTGTAAACAAAAATGTTGAAAGGATAACAACCAGTGTCTGGAGTGGAATCGTGACAATTTACAAGTTATTCATTTGAGAAGTTCACATTTGTGATTATTGGCGGCCATCTCGGAATTTAAGTTAGTAAATGATATAATATGCTATTTTTTAAATGTTAAAACATGATACAAATTAATTATGTGAAGACATTCAGTAGCACAGACATACACAGAGCAAGTTTATGTTGCATATGCACGAAAATGTCGGGTTTTCCAAGTAGTGTCCCTATTTTGGTGACCATTTTGAATCGTTATTATTTATTTTTTGTATTACTAACAATAATAGTACTACCAACATTTAACTTGTTTCTATCTTCAACATTGATTTTATGAGTGATTGTTACCTATACATGTATATGGCAAACATTAAGACACCTAGGATTTTTCTTGCTTTGACCCCTAAATGACCTTCAAAGGTCGAATTTGAGAGGGCACCCACCCCTATCCGAAAGCTTACCCATCATAGATATAAACTAGCATGGGTACCCATTTGTAACAAAAAATGCCATCAAATGTTTTTTTCCATGCCCTGGCGGGCCGTCTATAACGCAGGTCCTGCGTTTTATAATTCAGGTTACAGCAAAATGTATTTATACCCCCCGCAACGAGTTGTGGGGGGGTATACTGGAGTCAGGTTGTCCGTCCGTCCGTCCGTCCGTCATCCGTCCGTCCGCGTAAACTTAACATCAGAGAAATATTGTTATAACTTCTATTTCCTTCATCTAAAATGCTTGATATTTCACACATGCATTCCTGTAAGGCTCTACTACCATGCTGTGCCAAATCCACGACCGTCCAACCCCCGCAGTTCCCAAGGTCAAGGTCAAATACTTAGTCCGTAAACTTAACATCAGAGAAATATTGTTATAACTTCTATTTCCTTCATCTAAAAGGCTTAATATTTCACACATGCATTCCTGTAAGGCTCTACTACCATGCTGTGCCAAATCCACGACCATCCAACCCCCGCTGATACCAAGGTCAAGGTCAAATACTTAGTCTCTTTACAAAACTTAACATCAGAGAAATATTGTTATAACTTCTATTTCCTTCATCTAAAGTGCTTAATATTTCACACATGCATTCCTGTAAGGCTCTACTACCATGCTGTGCCAAATCCATGACCGTCCAACCCCCGCAGATCCGAAGGTCAAGGTCAAATACTTAGTCTCTTTACAAAACTTAACATCAGAGAAATATTGTTATAACTTCTATTTCCTTCATCTAAAATGCTTAATATTTTACACATACATTCCTGTAAGGCTCTACTACCATGCTGTGCAAAATCCATGACCGTCCAACCCCCGCTGATCCCAAGGTCAAGGTCAAATACTCTTTACAAAACTTAACATCAGAGAAATAAGTTATAACTTCTATTTCCTTCATTGAAAATTCTTATTATTTCACTTGTGCATTCCTCTAAGGTTGTACTATCATGCTGTGACAAATCTACGACTGTCCAACCCCCGACTGTCCAACCCCCGCTGATCCCAAGGTCAAGGTCACATATTTAGTCTCTTTACAAAACTTAACATCACAGAAATATGTTATAACTTCTATTTCTTTCATTGAAACAAATCCCCGCTGATCTCGAGGTCAACGTCACATACATACCGTATAACCTTGAATTAACGCCCCCCCTCCTAATAAACCCCCCCCCCCCCCCAAATAAATAATTTGTTTCTTCTTCTTACCAATGACCGCCAATTTCAAACACAAATAATCCTTAAATCCTTATTTGTGTTTGAAATTGGCGGTCCTTGGTAATTTTTTCTTTTTTTTTCTTTTTTTTTTTCTTTTTCTTTTTTTTTTACTGGCTAACTGGCAATAAACGCCCCCCCCCCCCCTTTTGTAAAATGTAACGCCTCCGGGGACGTTAATTCGAGGTTATACGGTAGTCTCTTTACAAAACTTAACATCAGAGAAATCGGTTATAACTTCTATTTCCTTGCTCGGATCTGCTTCACATTTCACACACACATTGCTCCATGCAATGGACCTCTACCACCCTGTGACAAATAAACGCCCCCCCTTTTGTAAAATGTAACGCCTCCGGGGGCGGTTATTCGAGGTTATACGGTAGTCTCTTTACAAAACTTAACATCAGAGAAATCGGTTATAACTTCTATTTCCTTGCTCGGATCTGCTTCACATTTCACACACTCATTGCTCCAATGGACCTCTACCACCCTGTGACAAATTCACAGAGTCAAGGTCACAAGCCCACACACTTGGAAATTTGTACATATTTTAGGGGTACCTGGGCCCACGCGGGGGGTATTCCGTAAGCCTCGCTTACTGACCAATCTAGTTCCAAAAGTGGAAGGCGAGATGGCAAAAAACTCGAGACGATTCTCATGTCTTTAGGAGACGATTTGCATGTTTTTGCAAGATGGAAACATTGCGAAACGATAGCTCTAGATGAATCATAATACTGATTGTATTATTTTGGATTGCAGACGCTTTTAACATGGCAGACGTACCTTTGTCCTTTATCAAAATGTTCGTAAACTGTAGATCCCGATGAGCCGGCTATTCGCCATCTGAGTCTCATCAGGATCTACGCCATTCATATTTAGGCCTGCTTTATTTATACCAAAAATGACCCCTAATACAGTGTAATGTAACAGTTCCAAACTTAATAAGGAATAGTCCGTGTCAGTTACTTGGGGGTGAAAGGTGTAATATAAATATTACAAACACGGGTAACCACAGTTCATGGTTTCTTTATTTTATTTTAAAATCGTCAGAAATTGCGAGTCTAATGATCACGTATCTGTACGCTTATGCCAGTCTATTTACACCTGTTGCAATTACCATGTGCGTGTTATGAAAAATCGATACTGGGAGAAATGTGTTGAAAGGCGACCGAACACGCAACAATTTATTACCCGACAATGTTTTAACACGGATATGCTCCGGATATGTGTCATAAAATGGACATCACTTGGTGTAAAAATTGGTACCTGGTGTGGTATGGACACAAAATCAGGTCCGGTCATTCTAATGTTACGGCTGAGTATACATTTATTTGTGACTGAATATATAAGTATATAATTGTGCATGCTTTTGATATCATATGTACGGACATAACAAAAGAATACGTCAAATTATGACAGTTTTAAGACGTAGTTCCTTATATATGGCGGCCATCTTGGATTTGCTGTAATTGAATGGTATTACGACACTGAAAGTCTGTTATATATATTGCTTGGTATCAAAAATATGGATGTAGACACCAAAATGAAGTCTCTAGGTGACTTATTATTGAGCTATTTCTGATTTTGTGATTTGAACTAATTAATATGCTAATTAGGTCAATTAAGAAAAATGCTACACATGTGCAAATAGGCATGTGGCAGTTTCTGAGTCCTTTGTACCTACATATTACATTTCCAACTTAACACCTCGCGGTACTCAACATTCCTAGGTTGGCTATTAAGCATATAAGGCTGGCTAGTCGACTATTACTTTAGATGTATTTTGATGCATACATGTATGCTATTTTAAATAAATATTGATTAAACTAAGTCCCACCCATAAACGGTTAGTCCCGCCCATAAATGGCAGGTCCAACCCATAAACAGTAAATCCCTCCCATAAATGGTAATTCCCACCCATAAACGGTAAGTCCCATCCATAAACGGTAAGTCCACCCACAAACGGTAAGTCCCACCCATTAACAGTAAGTCCCACCCATAAACAGTCCCTTGATCGCTCGATCAATCAATATATCGACCAGCCAGCCAGCCAGCCAGCCAGCCAGCCAGCCAGCCAGCCAGCCAGCCAGCCAGCCAGCCAGCCAGCCAGCCAGCCAGCCAGCCAGCCAGCCAGCCAGCCAGCCAATCCAATCCAATCCAATCCAATCCAATCCAATCCAATCCAATCCAATCCAATCCAATCCAATCCAATCCAATCCAGCCAGCCAATCCAATCCAATCCAATCCAATCCAATCAACAAATCACTCACTTGCAGGGTGAAGCAGGCGATTATGAAGACGGAAATTGTGACCCAATTGATTGCTTAACAAATCAATTGATTGATTGATTGATTGATTGATTGATTTGTTAATATTGCTTTGGAGCTAGGCTGACAATTTTGACCTACCCTTACCCAAACTTTATGAAACATATCTATTGTTATAGGAAATTCATCGTAGAATTTGAATCTGCATGTTAATATTGCGAAAGCCGCGGCCGAATATCGATATTTTACTGATCTCCATGGCAACCGTTAAAATAACAAGAAAGTATTTAATATTTATAATGTCGACCAGAATGTAACTGTCCTGTCAACTATTCGTGTTGAAAGCAAACTTTGGCATTTTTCTGCACCTTTATGTTGCAGGAAAATAAACAAAAGTAGTTTGGTATAGGTTTTCCAAAACAAAGATGGCCGCCAATTCCAAGTCTGAAAATGACAGAACCAACATTATAGCACTTGCTATCACTTGATTAGAGCTCAATACTTATGCAGTTTCAGCAGATAAAGACATTTACTAATATGTACCATGAACTATGAGCAGAGAAAATGGAAGATCAGTTTCGTCATTTTTTGTTTCAAAATGGCTGCCATGAAACATTACGTAACTGCCGTTCGACAGATAATATCTTGAAACATCCTGATTTTCCATACTTCAACACAGTATGATACCAATAACTAGCACAAATGTAAACATGTTAGTGATGATACAACCCAATAAGAAATAACCCATGTAATTAAGTCATTTTACATTTACAAATAGCCGCCGTGAAGCATCTTTCCATTTCTATTTGATATATATGTTAATGTTCAGTTGCAAAGTATCTTCATTTCTAACAGACTAAGTGCAGAAGGTATCACTATCTGAATCTATTAATTACATACATATAGAGCAACACAACCCGTCCATCAAGTAATTTTATTTTAAAATGGCCGCTATGAAGAAAAATGTAGCAGCTCTTCGAAAAAAATCATACGTTGAAACTCCCGTCTTATTTGAATTAAAATACATCATGTTATACAGTTTTATGTGTAAGTGTGATGCAGATAACGATGTTTAAGTGTTATATTGGTTACAGAATGGCAAATTCAACCAGAATACTCTGATCAGGGGATACACCATTCACAATTCAACCATAATGAATCTATTTATTACCCTGAACAACAAGTTGTTTACCAATTGGAGCAATATATAACTTAGCTTTTTGTTTCATTTTCGATATACCCACAGTGGAACAATCACATAGCTTTTAATTGTCGGTGGATACTATTTCAAAGCAACTAAATCATGCATGCAATGTGAGAACCTGATCGATATAACAGTATTCTATCAGCTGATTAGTAGCATATCGGCAAAATGCCTTAATTTGTGGGATTCGTGGACATATACCTGAATATTTCTCAGTGGCCCATGTGTACTAGTTGGACACATATGTCTGGTGGTCCTACAAAATGGCGTATGTCCACGTACATTTATTGAAGTTCTAGATATTTTATCGAAAACATGATTAGATATTTGAGTACATATAAATACTACTATTACTACTACTACGTCTGATTGGCTTAATAGTTTTGTTCTTGAACTGAATGTTTGCACAAGAATCAGATGTACAGCGTCCGTATGGAATAAAGCAGTGATTTACATATGAAAATATGATCATTAATTGACACGTAATACACACATTAATAGACATCAGTGATCGAGTCAGGGTAATAATGAACAGTTGTAGATGCATGGCATGTTCAGCATATATATTGTTTGTACACAAATGTTTTCGAAAACACTTTTAGTGACATTAACTATAATAAAATAGTATGAAAGTTATTCTAACATTGTAAGTGGTATGTGACGAGAACTTAGTATAATGCAGTATGTTTTGATAAATTTGAGTTTGCTGATTAGCTACATGGAGATGTGTGACTCCTAATAATAAGCCGCGATTACAGGTTTTGCAGCTGTTATTATTAGCTCACCTGAGCGAAGCTCATGTGAGCTATTGTTACTGCAATGTGTCTGTTGTCCGTCGTCATCCGTCATCCGTCGTCCGTCGGTGAACATTTTCAAACGTCTTCTCCTCGGTAACCATTGGGCCTATAGTCACCAAACTTCATGGTCATGGTCCTTAGGTAGGGGCATTATAAAATTGTTAAAATGACGTCATTACGTAATCCAAGATGGCCGCCGTCTAAAAATAGCACAAATTCTTCAAAAATCTTCTTCTTAAGAACCGCCAACCGGATTTCGACAAAACTTGGTAGGAATGATCGATATACAATGCTCTTTCAAAGTTGTTAAAATGGTGATCCCGGGGTCAAAAATGGGCATGGCCCATGGGGTCAAATTGGGGTCAAATTTTATTTTTGACTAAATATGGTCATGTGACTCATGTCGTATACCAAATTGATGGTATCAACGAGGTGATCACTCTGGTGCATTTTTTGTCGAAATCGGATGGTTATGTCATCCAAGATGGCCGCCGAAAGGTCAAACGGTCGATGTATTATTAGAGATTTCAAAATTCTTCTTCACATGAACCATGGTAGCCAAACTTAAAAGTTTTGGTCCATGGGTGAAGCCTTTTCAGATTTGTTAAAATGGAGGTCATCGCTTATCCAAGATGGCCGCCGTCTAAAAATAGCATAAATTCTTAAAAAATCTTCTTCTCATGAACCGCTAGCCGGATTTCGACGAAACTTGGTAGGAATGATCGATGTACAATGCTCTTTCAAAGTTGGTAAATTTAGTGACCCCGGGGTCAAAAATGGGTGTGGCCCGTGGGGTCAAATTTTATTTTTGACCGAATATGGTCATGTTGTATATCAAATCACTCTGGTGCATTTTTTGTCGAAATTTGATGGTTATGTCATCCAAGATGGCTGCCGAAAGGGCAAAAGGTCGTTCTTTTATCAGAGATTTCAAAATTCTTCTTCACATGAACCGCTTGGCCCATGGTAGCCAAACTTAAAAGTTATGGTCCATGGGTGAAGCCTTTTCAGATTTGTTAAAATGGAGGTCATCGCTAATCCAAGGTGGCCGCCGTCTAAAAATAGCACAAATTCTTAAAAAATCTTTTTCTCATGAACCGCCAGCCGGATTTCGACGAAACTTGGTAGGAATGATCGATGTACAATGCTCTTTCAAAGTTGTTAAAATGGTGACCCCGAGGTCAAAAATGGGCGTGGCCCAGGGGGTCAAATTTTATTTTTGACGAATATGCTCATGTCATATATCAAATTGAAGGTATCGATGAGGCGATTGCTCTGGTGCAATATTCGGAATCGGATCATTATGTCATCCATGATGGCCGCCAAAAGGTCCATTTATTCAAGATTTTAGTGTTTTTATCTTTTTCTCAGGAACCACATGGCCGATGCTGGCCAAACTTCATAGTAAGTTAAGATCCTTGGGTGAAGCATTTTCAGATTTGGTAAAATGAGAGTCATCGCTTAATCCAAGATGACCGCCATCTAAAAATAGCACAATATTTTTAAACAAGAGGGCCATGATGGCCCTAATTCGCTCACCTGACTCCATGAACACCAGAGGAGAATGTGACATTGAGTTCATGTGTTCATTGTGCTATTTTTAGATGGCAGTCATCTTGGATTAAGCGATGACTCATTTTACCAAATCAGAAAATGCTTCACCCAAGGATCTTAACTTCCTATGAAGTTTGGCCAGCATCGGCCATGTGGTTCCTGAGAAAAAGACGTTCAAAATCTTGAATAAATGGACCTTTTTGCGGCCATCATGGATGTTATTATCATCCGATTCCGACAAATATTGCACCAGAGCAATCGCCTCATCGATACCTTCAATTTGATATATGACATGAGCATATTCAGTCAAAAATAAAATTTGACCCCACGGGCCACGCCATTTTTGACCCGGGGTCACCATTTTCACAACTTTAAAAGAGCATTGTACATCGATCATTCCTACCAAGTTTCGTCGAAATCCGGCTAGCGGTTCATGAGAAGAAGATTTTTTAAGAATTTATGCTATTTTTAGATGGCGGCCATCTTGGATTAGCGATGACTTCCATTTTAACTAATCTAAAAAGGTTTCACCCATGGACCATAACTTTTAAGTTTGGCTACCATGGGCCAAGCGGTTCATGTGAAGAAGAATTTTGAAATCTCTAATAAAAGAACGACCTTTTGACATTTCGGCGGCCATCTTGGATGACATAATCATCCGATTTCGACAAAATATGCACCAGCGTGATCGCTTCATTGATACCTTCAATTTGATATATGACATGACCATATTTGGTCAAAAATAAAATTTGACACCAATTTGACCCCACAGGCCACGCCCATTTTTGACCGCGGGGTCACCATTTTAACAACTTTGAAAGAGCATTGTACATCGATCATTCCTACCATGTTTTGTCGAAATCCGGTTGGCGATTCTTGAGAAGAAGATTTTTTAAGAATTTGTGCTATTTTTAGACGGCGGCCATCTTGGATTACATAATGATATCATTTTAACAATTTTGTAATCCCCCTACCTAAGGACCATGACCATGAAGTTTGGTGACTATAGGCCCAATGGTTACCGAGGAGAAGACGTTTGAAAATTTTCACAGACGACGACGGACGACGATTATATAAATTCAATTCAAAGGGGAGTAACTCACTACTAGTAAGTGCTCATTGTAAACATTGTAAGGTTCTGAACACCAACAGCATACACATTCTTATTTAAAATATTAGTATTTCATGTACATACGTATTTTAAATAAATAAGAATATGTTATAACAAAGACCTGAAAGCGCTATTAATTAGCGTATTGTTGCTGATTGGTTAGAATATCGGTTGCTATGGTTACACCAGATTTTTTGTAATTGATGACATTAACAGATAAATATAAGCCCGAGTCAAATATATGTGCATCCTAGTAATGAAATCATATTTCGCAAGTTTATTAACATTAATCAACGCAACAACTGTTCTCATTTTGGCTGTATTTTTTTCACTGAGAATTCATGGTTACCATGGAAATGTTCAAAGTTACGGCATTCGGCCGCAGTTTACGTAATTTGAAAACGCCCATTCGGTTTCTACGATGAATTTCACATAAAGATCAATAGATGCATTTCATAAGGTTCTACTCTGGGTGTGGGGTAAGTCACAAAATAACCAGCGTACAGAATGCTGCCTAAGGAAATTGTTGCAGATTTGTTGGAATATCGGTTGCTATGGTTACCACAATCTTTTGTTTAATTTCTGAATCCTTGGTGAAATATAAGTGTATCCTATTAATAAAATCATATTACCACAAGTTTATTGACAGTAATCACTGCAACAACTGTTAACATTTTGTCTGAACTTTTTCCACAGAGACCATGGAAATGTTTAAAATTACGACATTTGGCCACGGTTTACGCAATTTTAACATGCAGATTCCGTTTCTACGATTTGCAGGTTGAAGCAGCCGTTTGTGAAGAAGGAAATTGTGACCCAGTTGAGTCGCTAACGTTTTTCATTTGATCAATCAATCAATAAAATTCACTAATTTGCAGGGTGAAGCAGGCGATTGTGAAGAAGGAAGAAGTGGTAACCCAATTGAAGCAGCAGTATCAGGCAGCATTGAAGCGAGCCGACCACCTTGAAGGATTACTTGCCCAGCAACGAAAACAGCTGCTCGGAAAATGATGAAGATGCACGGCGCACACACTCAAACATGTAGCAGATCGTACTGATTGAACATAGGTGAGGGAATGGCCAACAGTGCAGATCCAAAACCCAGTTGCAAAACCCATCAGCCAAGCAATGCAAACAACTGCTCGGCAATTGACGGAGATGCACATTCAAGCATGTAGCAGATCATACTGATAGAACACATGCGAGGAAATGGCGAACATTGCAGATACTGATGCACAGGCTGATCTGGATCTACACCGGTCGCAAAACACATAGGCCAAGCAACGTAAACAGCTGCTCGGCAAATGACGGAGAAGCATGGCGCACACATTCAAACATTGACAAGATCATAAAGATAGTACAGGGGACGTGATGATGTCTGCTGTTTGATTTGTAGCTCTATACGAATATTCTTCGGCAAATATTAGAGATGTGCACATTCAATCATTAAATAGATCATAAACATAGAACAGGGCATCTTATGATTTCCACTGATTGATTTCTAGCTCTCTATACGACTACTCCTTGGCAAATGACGGAGACACGTGTTGCAGATATTCAAAAATAAACTGTATAGAACGGGACAATAGGATGTCCACTGTTCAATGTTATGATGTCCGCTGTTTGATTTCTAGCTTACATTAATTCTTCCTCGGCAAATAACAGAGAAACGTGTTAGAAACAATATTTACACTGTCCATAGATTCATTATGGAAATGGCCATTCACATATTGCAGTTATATCCCTGTACATTACATTAGCCCCAGTGACGTCACGCGACGTTGATTTATTCAAGTTTGATTGACGTCATTAACATACATGACGTTTATCGTTGTTGTCAATAATGTTACACTATTGACCAGCAATGTCATTGTTCTATGATTTGCGACAAAATGACGTTAACCAATAATAATAAAACCATGGGCAGTTGTGTTTATTGTAGTATGAAAAACTTGTGTCTGTTTAAAGTTTGTGAGGTGTCCTTCGGTCTCCACACACTTTAGACCAAATGTTTTTCTACCCACAGTAAACACTACAGCCCATGGTTTTAGTCACGCCTGCTTTAGCAGAAGGCACGCGACTATAGTCGCCGCTTTTTCCGTCGTCGCTGTTGTCATCGTCTGCATCGTCATCATAGTCGTCGTCCACGTCAATAATGTCAAAAAGTTTGTACAAGTTTCTTCATCATGATATAACTTTAATATTTCTTTACAGATTGCTTCAATATTGATACATGTGAGAATATGGAACACACCCATACCACCATTAACATTCACATTTTTGCGGCAACACTTAGCCATTTTTTTTGCGTCAAAATGTTTGTACCAGTTTCTTCATTTTGGGATTTTCCCCCAATTACCTCAAGCGCCCAGCCCCAAAATATAAGTTTTTCCGGGCCTGCGTGCTGTTTTTGGTTTGACACTGCTAATACCTTCTTTGGGAATACATTTCAACTGTATAGACCTTCCAAATTTTTGCTCAATGCTCAGGAAAGGAAATCCAAAATGGCCGCCCACATTTCGAGTGAAATACGATTAGTGCCGCAGGAATTATTTGAAATGTCATAAACATCCATAGATTGTGGCTTAGCCATACTTATTCGATTTATATTACATGAAATAGAAACTATTCATATGAAATTTCGAATTTATAGGATACTCCGGGTTCCTCACAGAAAAAAATCACACATGCAACTCGTGTAATGTTTATATGATAGCAATGTTCTATCACACATGGTAACACGTGCATTTGTCGTCTAGTACATAACGTCCTTAATAATTAACGCATATGTTCTCTTTAAACTACATGCACCTCATTCATTGTCCTTTCCACACACAAACACCCCACACACACACCCGCCCCATCCCACAGTATTCAACCTGGCTTGCATAACGGACAAATTGAACTGTGTCTAAATTTCTGTTACACAAATAGGTGCTTATTTGATTTAAATAGTCATAGTTTTACACATCAATCGTGTCTATGTTGAGCGTATAGCATGCATATGCTTATAATATCACGTGTATCGTCGACTTTTAATGTCAGCGTTGTTAACGTATAGTAAAGCAATTGATGAGCTTTGTTCTGGTTGACCTTCCTGGAATTTCTGTACTACCAGCGCGAAAGAATTTGGTTGGGAAGCCTGAAGCTAACGGCACACATGTTACCATACATGGCTGCTGCTGGTCACCACAAGTACGCTCTGCAGTCTTTGCCTCTATATATTACAGAAAAAAAGGAGCTGCCTTCTGTTGCTCCATAGGTACATGATGTGTTGATGGCTGTGGCATTTGTTGACAGGCAAGCTGATGGGTGTCACAATGCTGTCTCGCCCGACATGCTTCTAGAACAATCATATAATGCAGACGCAAAGGAGTGGGGTGGTCTAGCTGGAATCACAACAAATCAATCTGCCCGAAACAAATGGGCATATACGAAACATCACACAGCTGCTGTTTCATCCCAGTTGAAGCAGATGATGACGCTGACATGCATACAGCAGATGGTATCCATCATCAATCCGGTGATACCCAGATTATTTGCGATAGAGAAGTGTTAACGATGATCGAGGCTGTAGATGAAAATCCATTTATGTCAGATGGCGACCATGTCTTTAAAATCGTCACAGGAGAACATGCTCAGCCCGTTGTGCAATCAGATATGACGAATATCAGAGAGATTGGCCGTTGTGCCTTAAGCAATGTAATCGCTCGAAATGACAAAAAATTGTGAAGCTAAACACATTCTACACTCAGCACAAACAGTCCAAGTCGTCGACCAAGACCCAAAGTAAGTCAGAACAATGAAATAGAGACCATGTTGAGAATGACACAGCTAATTGCATCCGGAATAGAAGTTGATGTTGTAAACACTGTTTGACATTATGAATGTAGCAAAATGCCACCATACTTATTTCAGGAAGACGGCATCATGCGGACATAGGGTACAAAATCAAAGTCTAGTAAAGGTGCCATTGAAAGAAACGAAAGTGGACCCATATCCAGTCTTCCCGATGGAGAACTGAACACAACCATCATTGTTGATGCCATGCATTCTGTCAACAAATGGTCAAACAACAAATGACCCACCAACTCGGACCAAAAGTATCCACTTTTGTTGTGACAGGTATCGATCAGTCAGTCTCAAATTAGCAACGCGTCGGAAACGAAAGTGATATACACATAAAGCCAAGGCATACGAGGTATGCAAGCACTATCTCGCCCCTGACGCCAGTGACTTCTTCGCACTTAATGAAAACAAAGCTGCCCTTCTCAATTACTTTGAGTGATGATTGGTCAGCAATGCCACTAACACGACAGATATAAACCTGTACCTCAGTGGAGGATTCAAAGAGGAGACGAAAACCATATTAGTTACACATGAACAGGTGTCCCCTGTTCCTCAGCTTGAATTCACACAAGAGGAAGCAGATACACAAATTATTCTGCACACAGTTTATGCCGCTGAACATGGTGCCGAGAGGGTAATCGTGCATGCCAATGACACAAACGTCGTGGTACTTTGCATTTACTATGCAAACAGAGATAGACTGGACAACCTGAAGGAATTGTGGGTTCGCACTGATTTTAACACATATCTACCAATCTATGACATTGCATCAGTGCTCGGGCCTTCTGTGTGTGACAGACTGCCATTTGTCCACAGTCTCAGTGGCAGAGATATAACCAGCTACCCATATTTCACTGGGATGAGGGCATGGTTTGATGCAATGTTGACGGTTGAGACACCTGCCATGGAGCTATTCGGCGAACATGACAACGATATCGGGTCAGAGATCACCAAAAGATCAAGGTATACAACAAGAAGGACGATGACTTTGCTTCTTTTTTTTTTTTTTTTTTTTTACTATATTTAACGGCGGCACTGGCTCTAGGACCTTGCATGCCGTCTCCCAAGAATGGGAGAAAGAACAGAGGTAGAGATTTTTGAGAGAAGCCGGTAATTCGTATTTACAGAGCAACTACGAATTATCGGTACCAATTTACAGCTGGGTGAACTGGAGCAGTGTGGATAAAGTGTCTTGCTCAAGGACACAACGCACGCCGCTAGTCAGGCTCGAACCCACGACCCTTGGATCAGTAGTCAGATACACTGACCATTACGCCACGGCGCTCCACTATGACTTTGCTGATATTGCAAGTTTACGAGCACACAAGTTCCTTAATCAGAAATCAGCTGTCCTTCTCAAGTTACTCCCACCAACGAATGATGCATTCAGCCAGTATGTAAAATGGTCTGCACTTGCAAACGTGCCCTTGTGGCAAAACTGACTTTGCCAGCCTTCAACAACTTCGGCTGGTGTGACGACGACGCTGGAAAATCATCCGGCTCTGTATATTCAACCTCCAATCGTTGGCCTGAATTAATGTCACAGTCTCTGTCATGCAATTTTAAGACTGGTTGTACAAGTAAAAGATGCTCTTGCTCGCGAAGAGGAGTTCGCTGTTACATCGGTTGCAGATGCATCGGAACACAAGGAAAGTGCCATCGATTTCAGGACACAGAGTCAGATTAGGATATTGATTGAACTACTAGATTCTACATCAGTATTATATTATTTGATTGTAGACATACTATATTGAAAACGACGCCAACATTCAAGACACATGCCCATAATCATTATATTGTGTAACGAACATGGTTAAGATGATAAATACAGCCAGTATGTAGCGGCCATTTTGAATGATGAAACTAAATGTGCACTGAACGGTCGGTGGACATTTAACAGTATCATATCGTGACGTTTAAAGTGACATTGTTGAATCTCGTTAGACCAAACACATGTTTCGTGCATATATAACTGTTACTTGTTAGGTATTTGTAGGTTTCACCAAAATTGACGGCCATCTTGGTTCTCGTATATATTGATACTCGTTTTTGATATGAGGAAGAGAAATAAAATTGTCTTCTATTCATTCAATTGTCATATCCAATCCGTATAAAGCATGTGTACACAAGTATCACCTATAAATATCTTTCTATTGTCTATTTTCAGCGACCATTTTGAATATAATTTATTTATTTCGATATAGGTAAGTGTAGAAAATTTCAAGTTTCATTATCTTCATAATTTTCATGTTTTGGATTATTACTTGTGCAGGAAAAAAAAAAAAATAAATAGTACGTTTATTTTTTACAAAACTTTGGCAACATTATGTATATGGGGTACTGTCTTGGAACGGTCGTTGGAGACATTGAGCAAAAATTCCAGAGGTCTATACAGTATTTTTTACTTACTATAACCCTATAGATGACATACACATGGTCAAACCAAAAATAGCACGCGGGCCCGGAACAAAATCATTGGCGCCTTAAGTAAATAGGCGAATAGTATTAGACATGAAATCACCAAAGATCGGAAACAAATAAGCCAAAGCTAAATTTTTCAGTATAGGTCCGGAATATCATTGGGAAAATTTATCAAAACTCCCCATGAATCCCACTTGAGCTTAATCCATAATTCAAGATGGCGTCCAAGATGGCTGCCATAAATTTATTAAACACATTAAGATGACTATAATGAACATATTCACACATAGGGTGGCAGCATATCACTGAAAAATGCATATATTAACCTTTCAAATAATTATGAGGTGCTTAACCTTCAAATATCCAAGATGGCTGCCAAAATAGCCAAATAAATAAGTAAAAGTTACATTTTCTTCACAACATATATGAATTGATTTGTAATTGTCTTCGAGTGACATTTACCATTATTAAAGCTTCAATAAGTTTATATTGGAAATAATATGGCGGAAATTTTCTGAAAAATGTTATAACGCATAACTGATTATGACTATGATTATGATTATTTCGGACAGACTCTCCCGCAGGCGGATGTACATATGTCATCATGATCAGAATATATTTCCATGATGGACTCGACAAACAATTGCTTTAGCATCTTTCTTAGTTCTGGAATTAATTAACATTACTATAAATTTGATAAAATAAAGCATATTGCAATACAGTATGTAAGATCCATATAATTCAATGTGGCCTCCAATATAACTGACAAAACCTGCTAATTTGTAAAAACAATTTGTAATTTGATCAGTAACAAACTGTATATACTGTTCATGTTCAGAAGTATGTTACTTTTACTGTAATTACATTTATATACTAGTACATTGTAGACATAACGTATACATTTCATGTGAAATAAATCATTATTTGTGAGGAAATATGGGGTCGTTTTGGCTGCCATCCTATGTTTGTATGCACGTATGCCCACCTTCAATGTATCAGCTTATATTATGATATTTTCAGATCTTATATTTTAACATATATATATATTTGATATATTATAATACATAACACATGTTACTAATCAAAGGTTAGGTAGCATGACCTTCTCAGGTGGTTACCAGGGATATATACTGAAAGGATAAAGAAACGCAGGGTAACAATATACGCAACAATTATTTAAATGCTTGGCCTAAAATTATGAAAACCGGTCATGCGACTATCTTGGTCACTGTGCACCCAAACCGGTGCCTAAAGTTACTCAACCGTGTAATGCACCGTACCACATAGAGAAAGTGATAAAAAGCCAAAAACACGTGCAACATGCTGATGATACGTTCGTCAAAACATTTTGTCATACCACTTGATACGCTTGAGGTATACACTCCGTTTTCCACTATTTACACTGAAGTTATAGCTCTCACAATCATGGTACGTCTGACGGAAGTTCAGAGGGGTCAGGCTATTGCATTGCTAATGCAAGGTCAAACGCAACAGCAGGTTGCTATGCAGTTCGGTGTGAATGTTTCCACCATAGAACATCTTGTCCGTTGTCTGAGAGAGACCGGAAGGGTTGCCGACCGACTGAGATCGGGACGTCCGCGCATAACGTCGCGACGTCAAGACGACAGGGCTATTCATCTCGCCCACCTACGTAATCGCCACGTTACTGCCACTGAAACCGCTATTAACACGGTAGGCAATCGTAATCGCCACATTCACCCCAAAAATGTAAGAAATTGGTTGCGCGAGGTTGGTCTGCGAGCACATCGTCCCTACGTTGGTCTGCATGTCACTCGTGCACGTCGCGCGCGTCGTATGGCTTGGTTGGCGGCACATGCTCCCAGACGATTTCCAATGAGGCAATGGAGACAAGTCTTTTTCGCAGATGAGTCCCGGTTCACTCTTTTTCGTCCAGACGGTCGACGTCGTGTATACCGACGTCGTGGGGAACGCTTCGCCGACGCTTGCGTTCTTGAGAGGGATAGGTTTGGGGGTGGCTCGGTTATGGTCTGTCGAGGGATATCTCACGGGGTAAAGTCACCGTTGATTGTGGTAGCCGGGAATTTAACCTCCGTAAGATATAGGGATGAAATCCTCCGCCCGGTTGTTCCATTTGTGCAACAGCATCAACTAATTTTCCAGCATGATAATGCCCGGCCCCATGTAGCCAGAGTTTGTCAAGACTTTCTTGCTGACCATAACATTAACCCACTCGACTGGCCAGCGTACAGTCCCGATTTGTCCCCAATCGAACATCTGTGGGACGAACTTGACAGGAGGATAAGGGGGTGTCGGAATACCCCTTCTAATCTCGACCAACTAAGGACTGCATTGTTGGAAGAGTGGAACAATATCCCAATAAGAAGGATAAATGCACTGATGAATTCCATGCACAAGAGAATCAGGGCTGTGACAGATGCGCGAGGTGGGCATACGAGATACTGACAAAACAGTGGATTTCACTGTGCGATATTGGGGGATACCGTCAGTTGTGATTCAATTACTAATGAATTATCGGTCAAAACCTAATGCAATTTTGGTAATGTGTTGACTAAAGATGTTTTTTTAATACTCATATAAAATATTGTATATAACAGCAAACACATCACTTTAAATCACCTCAAATGTTTACCCTCCGTTTCTTTATCCTTTCAGTATACATTGTTTACAATGGTGCAAGTTATATATTATGTGTAATGCATATGGATTGCAGGGCAATGCATACATTATATAAGTACACACTTTTAGAATCATACAAGACTGTGGGTCATCCTTATCAGAATCGTTGAAGCCGGTTATCCCAATTGTACGTGTAGTAAGACTAGTGTACTCGGATTACGCTTATGGTCTGGGACTAAGAGACTTGTACATTGATGACCTGGCACCATACGGGATTTACCAGTTGATCGGTGCCTAAAATGACCATAGCTGTTGACAGCCTGTTAAGCACAATTAATCAACATATCTATTTAGCATTCTAGCGGTCCAAAATCACGAGTTTAATGTTACATACTGTTTATAATTATTTTCTTTTTTCTTCGGTGTACCGTAAAGTCGTGTCTCATCTGATACATGTAATACGGCATACTATATTACACAAAAAAAAGCAGTATGAATCGAATCGATACAATCATCGCTCTAGACAAGGGATACACATATCAGTCATTGTCGCGCCTGCTTTCGCAGAGGCGCGACTATAGTCGGTTTTGTGTCGTCCGCGTTGTCTGCGTCGTCCGCGTCGTCCGCGTCGTCCGCTTCATTACGCACACCCCCACATCCAAATTCTCAAGGTCAAGGTCATTTATTGACTTAATGAGCACCGGTTTTGTAACAGAAATGCGTTAAAGTTATTGTTTTTTCACAATATCTCTTTAACCCCTTGCCAGACTTTGATAATATTTCACATCAATGTTTGTCTACGGATGATGCTTTATTACGCACACCCCCACATGCAAATTTTGAAGGTCAAGGTCATTTATTTACTTGTAATGTTCACCGGTTTTGTAACAGAAATGCGTTAAAGTTATTGTTTTTTCACAATATCTCTTTAACCCCTTGCCAGACTTTGATAATATTTCACATCAATGTTTGTCTACGGATGATGCTTCATTACGCACACCCCCACATCCAAATTCTCAAGGTCAAGGTCATTTATTTACTTGTAATGTTCACGGTCAAATGCCTCGGCAGGCGCGATACCGCTTCCGTGGCGGAATGCTTGTTTTATTATACGCCCGTTTGAAAAACGGGACGTATTATGTATTCATCTTGTACGGGCGGGCGGGCGGGCGGGCGGCGGGCGGGCTGCGGGCTGGCACAGATGGTCCACTTAATAACTAGAGGGCTACTTGACGGATTGTAACCAAATTTGGTATACATGTTTATCACGGCACTCTGTATCCTTGTCAACGCAATAACTCAAGTTCTACTTCACCGCTCGTAACCAAATTCGGCATACGTGTTTATGATGGCAAGACGAAGAAGCCTATTGATTTTGAAAAATTTCCGATGACTTGTCTCCCCTTGGCGGCCATTTTTAATTTCTGCACTCTGTATCCTTGGCCACGCAATAACTCAAGTTCTACTTGACCGATCATAACCAAATTCGGTATACATGTTTATCACGGCAAGACAAAGAAGCCTATTGATTTTGAAAAATTTCTGATGACATCTCCCCTTGGCAGCCATTTTTATACGACCGTTTTTAAAAAATGGTACGTATTATGTTTTACCGCACGACGGGCGGGCGGGCGGCTGAAGAAAATGCGCATAGTTCGAGTACACAACTCCTCCGAAACCGTTCAGTCGATCGATCTGAAACTATACACACGTCTTCTACACATATTGAAGATGTGCATTTAACTTAGCCATTTTTTATACATTTTGCTATACAATTCTATATACGGTACAGAGTTTGTGTACACAACTCCTCCCAAACCGTTCAGTCGATCGTTCTGAATTTATACACACGTCTTCTACACATATTAAAGATGTGCACCTTGGTGTTTTTATGCCGAAAAAATATTTTTTAACAAAAATATCACCTTTTTAACTTAGCCATTTTTTTACATTTTTCTATACAATTCTACATAGGGTACATAGTTTGTGTACACAACTCCTCCGAAACCGTTCAGTCGATCGTTATGAAACTATACACATGTCTTCTACACATATTGAAGATGTGCACCTTGGTGTTTTTATGCCGAAAACATATTTTTTAACAAAAATATCACCTTTTTAACTTAGCCATTTTTTCTACATTATTGTATCCAATTCCCTATCATTTCTACTTTACACTCTACTTTTCTATCTCTGCCTAAATTAGTATACATATTTAGCACAACGAGATGAAGAAATAATGCTATATACTTTCAAATTCTCATTAATGCTTCTTGCCTTGGTGACAGCTTCACATTTCTGCATCTTCGCTGTCTGGCCCATATTCGACGGGCGTATTTTGTGACTTGCGGCACTCTTGTTAATTTTCGCACTCTGTATCCTTGTCCACGCAATAACTCAAGTTCTACTTGACCGATCATAACCAAATTCGGTATACATGTTTATCACGGCAAGACGAAGAAGCCTTTTGAATGTGTATCACGTCAATATGAGTTATCTCCCCTTGTTGACTGGCCTTGCCTCGACGGGCGTATATTGTGACCTTTGGCACTCTTGTTTTATTTACAATCATTATATTTCTAGGTACCATCATTTTCCGATAAACTACCGGTATAGATCAAAGGTACTTATGATCGATTATTTAAATGTGGCGTTTCATGACGATAATTCCACTGGAGATTTGTTTAAAAGTTACTGATAAGTTTGCTAATTTAGCAGGTTATTCCAATTAGTTATGCAGTTACAAGCATAATTGTGCTTGATAAGTCTGCAATGAACTAAGTCTGCCAATTTAAATAACAATAAAGTGTTGTTGTTTTCTTTTTCTTTTCCCAGTGCTGATTTGCCGTATATAGATGAAAGTTATTTTGCGATATGTCTCAAAATTGGGTGGCCATCTTGCATATCATTTTGCCTAATATAATAAATAAAGTATGCGTAGTTCAAATGTCTCCATATGACCAAAAAACAACAAATTCAAATATAGTAATTAGGATAAATGTTATATATTTTATATATAAATTCACGTCATTTTGCGACATTTCTCGCAATTCGGTGGCCATCTTGAATATCATTTTACACAACATAATAAGTGGGTGGTTGGTCGGGCGAACGTGACGGCGTAAATTAACGGTAGGGGTTCCTCCTTATAGGAATCACTGTTTGCCTGGTTTGGCCCTCGGGTACGTTTTTGTCTTTGGCTCTTTTGTTACCTGGGAGTTGGATTGGGTTATTGCCGGTTATAAAAGTAGTAAGATTATTACTGATCCTACTGCTTTTGGGAGGGGGCTAAGTGATTCTGGTGTGGCGAGGACCTGGCATCAGATTAGGATTATTCTGATTTCAGGGCTGAATATATACATGTACTAATGTTATTTTGGTCATTTTCAGAAAAATTCAGCTTTGGATTATTTTTTTCCGATCTCAACTGAAATACTCTTCGCCTGCAATGCAGCAGGTTACATGCGGATCGAACCCATTGGCCTGGCTGTAAATGACCTTAGCTGTTGATAGGCCGTTAAACACCAATAAACAAACAAAACTTAGTGCATACTAAACCTGAACGCTCCGGTAAATGTCTTATAATGTCTGTTTCCTTGATTGGATCTGCTTGATATTTCACACACACATTGCTTTAATGGTCCTCTACTACCCTGTGACAAATCCATGATCGTCCGACCCCCCGCTAAAACTGGGGTCAAGGTCACATACTTGGTACATACAAAACCTTAACGCTCGGGTAAGTGTCTTATAATTTCTGTTTCCTTGCACGGATCTGCTTGATATTTCACACACACATTGCTCTAATGGTCCTCTACCGCCCTGTTACAAATCCACGATCGTCCTGCCCCTGCTAAGCCCAGGGTCAATGTCACATACTTTGTGCATTCATAACTCTGGTAAATGTCTTAATAATGTCTGTTTCCTTGCATGTATCTGCTTGATATTTCACACACGCATTGATCTGATCCACGCTTCTCTGGCCCTCTGTGTTTTCAAATGTGTCTCGTTTTTGTCATGCCTGCTTTAGCAGAAGGTTGCCGCTTTTTCCGTCGTCGTCGTCATTGACATCCGAAATGTTCAAAAGTTTGTACAAGCTTCGTCATCTATAACTTTAATATTACTTGACGGATTGCTTCAGTACTTGTACACTTGATACATGTGAGCATTTGGAACACACTCATGCCGCCATTAACATGACCTTGACCTTTTTTACATTCACATTTTTGAGGAAACACTTTTTTTTTGCGTCAAAAAGTTTGTACAAGTTTCTTCATCATGATATAACTTTAATATTACTTGACAGATTGCTTCAATATTTGGACACTTGATATAGTGTATACTGTTATGTCGTTATTTTAGGTTTTGCTACATTGTTTGAACCAAGGTTTTTTTTCATCCATAGACCACATACAACAAAACTAGGGTTGGTTCCCTTTTTTCCTATAAGCCATATGGCCGCCATCTTGAAATTCAAAACGGCCGCCATTGAAATGTTTATTTCGAGGTCAAAGTTATTATGTGTGGTATTTTTGCAGCGGAAAACACTTTGTTATGGACAAGAATTATTGGCAGAATGAGTTCAATACATTTTAAGATGCCAGCCATTTTGTTTTTCAAAATGGCTGCCATTTCAAAATTGGAAATCCAGTATTTATTTTACATTTTTGAATGTCGTGGGAAGATTTTGTATTTTCCTTCTGGTTATACTTGTATGTCTTTGAACATAGTCTGCTGAGATTATTGCTAACTGGTATTGTGCTACGAGTAATCTTTATCTTCAAAATGGCCACCAAAACTAAGTGTTTTATGTACACCACATCAAAGACTTGTTACACATTCTAGTATTTCTGTGGCTGTAGTTATCTTTTTTCAAATAATATTGTGATTAGAACGTGTGCAGATGTCTGCTTGAAAACATATCTATATACAACATATAGCAAAACTGAAGTTTGTTCCATTTTTTTTAAGAGCCGCATGGCCGCCATTTTGAATTTCAAAAGTTCCGAAAATCCAATCTTGATGTGTTTGTTTTTACACATGGATGAATGTTATATTGCAGGACTAAAATTGTGTAACTTGAATGTCCACTCGCTTATTTTTCCGTAAATACTGTTTTCGAATACTAAAATATAACTAAATCACATATTTTGTTGTTGACAGATAAAAAGAATTAAAAATATATATTCAGTTTTCACATGTTTTGTAAATTCTTTACTATTTCTAACCTATTTTCCTACTGACTTGTTTCAAATAAATGTTGGGACATGATGTTAAAAACTAAAGATGTTTTCCAGAAGAAAATCGTTGTTTTGATAAATGGGGGTTACGTCGAAGCTTGGTCCTATATGTGGTTGTGACTGGAGAAATGGGGTTTGTCTGATTTGTGACCAATGTAGGTCCTAATGAAATATAACACTCCTGTAGTGTAAATACGATCTAGATTGCATGTTAGTGTGTTTTATTGAAGGAATGCCGAAAAGTGCAGATCCTGTTCAGACTGTGCGGATGTACAGGCTGAACTGGATCTACACTTGTACACTGGTCGCAAACACCCTATAAACCCCGTGTTGTGTTTGGCTTATTGCACCTCAGTCGCAGTGTACAGCGGATGTTGACACAATCTTCAACACCCCCCCCCCCCCCCCCCCCCTGTGGCAATTAGAGCGACTAATTTTCCCTCTGCTGTCACCCCGGGGTTTTAACTCGCCCACATGTACAGCATTGTTTCATTGTAAGTGGACATTAGCCTACAGTAATGACGTTATGACAGTTTGACCAGCATAGCACCACACCCATCTATGCACCTGACAGCTCTGATAAGTGTCTACTCTGTTGCCCATCTGATTTAGCATTATATATAAGTACTATCGGTGAAAAATAGATTGTAACCTGACGATATAAATATAAATAAATAAAGACTGGTATCCTACAGCTGTTGAAAATTGCACAGTATGTCCATTTTGTCACCCACTGTCGCATTTCAGTATGTAGTTTGTAACTAGGTCATTCTTATATTTTTAGCTCATTGCGCTATTGTTACTGCAATGTGTCCGTCGTCCGTCGTCCATCGTCCGTGTACATTTTCAAACATCTTCTCTTCGGTAACCATTGGGCCTATGGTGACCAAACTTCATGGTCATGGTCCTTAGGTAGGGGGATTACACAATTGTTAAAATTACGTCGTTACGTAATCCAAGATGGCCGCCGTCTAAAAATAGCACAAATTCTTCAAAAATCTTCTCCAAATTTTTGTCGAAATCGGATGGTTACGTCATCCAAGATGGCCGCCGAAAGGTCAAAAGGTCGTTCTTTTATTACAGATTTCAAAATTCTTCTTCACATTAACCGCTTGGCCCATGGTAGCCAAACTTAAAAGTTATGGTCCATGGATGAAGCGTATTCAGTTTTTGTCGCGCCTGCTTTAGCAGAGGCGCGACTATAGTCGGCGCTTTTTCCGTCGTCGTCGTCCGTGTCGTCTGTGTGTCGTCTGTGTGTCGTCCGCGTCGTCCGCGTCGTCCGCGTCGTCCGCGTCGTCCACGTCGTCCGCGTCATCGTCGTCCGTGTCATCCAGTTTTTTTGTAAGGCAAATGCGTTAAAGTTATTGTTTTTTCACAATATATCTTTAACGCCTTGTCAGACATTGATAATATTTCACATCAATGTTTATCTAGGGATGATGCTTCATTACACACACCCCCACATCCAAATTATCAAGGTCAAGGTCATTTATTTACTTGTAATGTACACCGGTTTTGTAACAGAAACGCGTTAAAGTTATTGTTTTTTCACAATATCTCTTTAACCCCTTGCCAGACATTGATAATATTTCATATCAATGTTTGTCTAGGGATGATGCTTCATTACGCACACCCCCACATCCAAAGTCTGAAGGTCAAGGTCATTTATTTACTTCTAATGTTCACCGGTTTTGTAACAGAAATGCGTTAAAGTTATTGTTTTTTCACAATATCTCTTTAACCCCTTGCCAGACTTTGATAATATTTCACATCAATATTTGTCTAGGAATGATGTTTCATTATGCACACCCCTACATCCAAATTTTGAAGGTCAAGGTCATTTATTTGCTTGTAATGTTCACCGGATTTGTAACAGAAATGCGTTAAAGTTATTGTTTTTTCACAATATCTCTTTAACCCCTTTCCAGACATTGATAATATTTCACATCAATGTTTGTCTACGGATGATGCTTCATTATGCACACCCCCACATCCAAATTCTGAAGGTCAAGGTAATTTATTTACTTGTAATGTTCACGGTCAAATGCCTCGGGTGGCGCGACACCGCTTCCGTGGCGGAATTCTTGTGTTAAAATGGAGGTCATCGCTAATCCAAGATGGCCGCCGTCTAAAAATAGCATAAATTCTTAAAAAATATTCTTCTCATGAACCGCTGGCCGGATTTCGACGAAACTTGGTAGGAATGATCGATGTACAATGCTCTTTCAAAGCTGTTAAAATGGTGACCACAGGGTCAAAAATGGGCGTGGCCCATGTGGTCAAATTGGGGTAAAATTTTATTTTTGACCGAATATGGTCATGTTATGTATCAAATCGAAGGTATCAATGAGGCGATCACTCTGGTGATTTATTTGTCGAAATTGGATGCTTATGTCATCCAAGATGGCCGCAGAAAGGTCAAAAGGTCGTTCTTTTATTAGAGATTTCAAAATTCTTCTTCACATGAACCGCTTGGCCCATGGTAGTCAAACTTAAAAGTTATGGTCCACGGGTGAGGCATTTTCAGATTTGTTAAAATGGAGGTCATTGCTAATCCAAGATGGCCACCATCTAAAAATAGCATCATATTCTTAAAAAATATTCTTCTCATGAACCGCTGGCCAGATTTCGACGAAACTTGGTAGGAATGATCGATGTACAATGCTCTTTCAAAGCTGTTAAAATGGTGACCCCGGGGTCAAAATCGGCGTGGCCCGTGGGGTCAAATTTTATTTTCGACCGAATATGCTCATGTCATATATCAAATTGAAGGTATCAATGAGGCGATTGCTCTGGTGCAATATTTGTCGGAATCGGATGATTATGTCATCCATGATGGCTGCCAAAAGGTCCATTTATTCAAGATTTTGAACATCTTTTTCTCAGGAACTACATGGCCGATGCTGGCCAAACTTCATCGTAAGTTAAGAGCCTTGGGTGAAGCATTTTCAGATTTGGTAAAATGAGTCATCACTTAATCCAAAATGACTGCCATCTAAAAATAGCACACATATGAACTCAATGTTGTTCCGCTTGTGTTCATGGAGTTAGGTGAGCGAATTAGGGCCATCATGGCCCTCTTGTTACAGTACAGTACAGTCCCATATGATATATTTATTTATACCGCAACCATTGTTCCATGTAGCATAATAAAGGGGGCTGAATAAATGCTGTTTATATCTGAAGTAACCTAATATACCTGTAGTAGCCTAATATACATGAAGTGCCGTTTTTGCCTTTATTTGTTCACCTTTGACCCCTAATCGAGGTCTCCACAGCAAATTCAAGATGGCGGCGAATTTTAAAATCGAAATCGCTGTCTGTTCAGTTGAATTTTGTCCATTTTTACAGTATATGCGACGTAACCAACGACATGGATATGTCCATTATGATTGCAATGCTTATTATGACAACTGTGTAATTTAAAAGCAGCCAATTTTGAAGCTCATCGTGAATAAATGGGAGATTTAATCAGATACAATACCGAATATACCTAACGTGGACGCCGCCATTTTGCTTTCAATGACGTCGCTAGATTTGTGACGTCTGTCGAGGGAATGACGTCAAAACATGACATCACACACGTTCAAACGATTAAGTTTAGTATGCGGTATCAATTAAATACATGATTAGTGCCGTCGAATATAAAATATATTCGGTTTCGCCCCGACAACTTTATAATAAAGCTGTCTAAGGCTCAACCGAATATATTTTATATTCGACGGCACTAACCATGTATTTACTATATCAGCGGTCTAATAAACTGGAGTTCTAAGTAGTCTGTTGACCTATTACGTGTAATAATCGTATTAAGCATTCATTTCGGAAGTACAGTGAAACCTCTCTAAACCGGACATCCTGGGAGGTCCCCAGGGTGTCTGGCTTAGAGAGGTTTCACTGTCATTCAGGCATTTGATCATGCTGGGCCATACCTGTGTGCTATGCTATGCGATCACGAACTGACATTATTACCCGAGATAAATGACCAAGACACTCATCATAAATAACATTACAGCTGTTTGTTGGGGTCCGGTTTAGGGAGGTTCCACTGTACTACTGATACGTCATATACCCACGTGACTGCAAAGGGAAATAACTAAGGTAAGCAAAATAAGGGGAAGTTAGTCATGCAGTGACGGCTAGAAAAACTGGCTGTCCGGAATATGAAATCCGTAAAAGAACGGCACATACTGGTCGGATTACTGTAAAATTTGTTTTATTTAATATATAAATGATGAATACATAAGCGTATCGCGAAAACAGAAGCTTGTTATATCTCCTCCCATTCTTTTACAAAATCAGCAAATTCCTGGTAGGCAAATTGCATCAGACTTCATCAGACACATGTGTACTTGGTACACTATGATTACTGTAAATCCCTGTCCAATGGCTATTTTGAATTTCATGCTGTGTGACTGTTTTTGTTAACAGTTACCAGATATTCCTTTTCATGAAAATGTTTATAGCAACAGTAGTATATGGGAGTCAAAATGATACCACTTCCCTCTTGAACACCCCCCCCCCCCCACCTCCCCGCTACGCGCCGTGGCTTCCATCAGGAAGGTGGTATCATTGTGGATTCCCATATACTACTTGGATTTTCCCCCACTGTTCGGCGGGTGTGGATGAGAAGAGTGGAAAATATTGTTCAGCAACCACGATGAGATGACACCCTATTAGAGTTAAGTTATCCATTGGTTATACTCAGTGTATTACAACAATCTGTCATAAATATAAAATGACACCCTATTAGAGATAGAAATCCATTGGTTATACTCAAGTGTATTACAACAATCTGTCATAAATATCAACTGACACCCTATTAGAGGTAAGAATCCATTGGTTATACTCAGTATAATGCCTACCATAAAGCAAATGAGAGAGCAAGCTAAGAGTTGGGGAATTTCCCTAAGAGGTTTGAGACTCAAGAAAGCTATAGCAGATAGGATAAGTGACGCGCGAGCCGTCGTCTACGAGGACTGCCTGCCGACCCCGAAAAACGCTCCGAGAACGAGACGACGGCCAGTTTGCGTGCCACCGCTTACGCGCAGCGTGTACAAGAAGATCACAGTGCACGCAGAAAACCACTCTTCAAGGTGTACTACAATAAGATTCATCAAGGTCTGATGGGGAGACCTCCTAAGAGTAGGAAAGATATCGCCAGAGCTTTGGTGGAGGAGGGTCCCAGGATTCGCCCAGAGATAACCACGGCATGTTATCTGAGGTATTCGTGCTCGTATCGTATTAGGAACATCGAGACCGACTCTACTATGATATATCACAAACAATCAAAGGGTAGTCCGTGGATAAACGAGATCGCCAAAGCCGAGAGTTGGATAACCGATAGAGAGGTCGAATGGACATCGACAAAGTCGATAGACCAAACACAAAATGGACCTTCATTAGTTGGATATCGGTCGAGGTGAAGATGATCATCGACGCTCAACAACTTCTCATGGGAGCGGGAAAACTCCCCGATTGGTTAAGACAGAAGAAGGGAATGTATTCCGTCGACACGTACGACGACTACTTGTGTCTGTTTAGGTGCATAGCCATCCACCGTGGAGGGAGACCCGACCGCTGTTGTGAGGAGGCGCGCTGGTTTGCGAATACCTCGGGCACGATAACGGACCGGGTAGTAAGGGAATCCCCCTGGACGATATTAAGAAGATTGAAGAGCGGTTCAAGCTGGGCATTCGCGTTTATGAGCCCACCGCCGACGGAGTGTGGTACCTCATTAAGTCTCCGGCAAAATTACGACGCGGTTGGGGAGAATACCATGACGATAGGAATGTTTGGAGGTCACTCGTTCCTCATAAAGAACCTCCGCAAGATGACGAACGAGTACGGGTGCTCCGGATGTTAACAACGGTTCACAAAGTCGTGTAACATGCACAAGCACGCGACCACCTGCATGGGTGGGAAGACCGTGGTGATATGTCCAGGTAAGAGTGTAGAGAGACCGCA
Organism: Conchocele bisecta; assembly: GCA_029237695.1. Taxonomy (NCBI): domain Eukaryota; kingdom Metazoa; phylum Mollusca; class Bivalvia; order Lucinida; family Thyasiridae; genus Conchocele; species Conchocele bisecta. Next base: position 125,582,849 of record CM055267.1, on the reverse strand, counting down.
GTCGGCATACGAGAAGGCGTTCTATCCCAAGGGATCCGCGAGCGCGACGTCGATTCAATGGTTGAGCAGAGAAGAGGAGAGGGTGGGAAAGCACATACATCACGCGAGATGCGGTCACGGCGGAGAGAGGTGGGTGGCCGGCGATCCGATCGACGGCTACTGTCACGAGACCAAGACCGTGGTTCAGTTTCACGGATGTTAATGGCACGGGTGTCCGAGGCATTGCGGGAGAGGTAACGTGACCTCGCTGTACAGGAGGACGAAAGTCCAAGACGCCAAGATAAGGAAGGCGGGTTACGAGCTGGTAGTGACGTGGGAGTGCGAGTGGTTAAATGAGGTGAATACCCACTATCCACAATCGCCGCGCGAGGAGGAGACGACTCTGTACCCTCATCAGATAGTCTACGACTTCGAGGCGTATCTCGACAAGTCAAAAACCACGCGACCCACCAAAGACCTGACCTTCGAGGTCGAGCACGTTCCTATATCGGTGTCGTTGGGGGATACGATGCACGATGGGATCACCCACATCCCGACATGCTGGTCGAGAAGTTCGTGACCGAGCTGCAGAGGAGAGGCAAAGCCATCAGGGAGGGGATTAGGAAGTATTTACCGACCGACATAGAGATGCTGTCAAAACCTCAGCGAGAGAAGATCGTCTCGTGGATCGACCAAGTCCCGGTGGTGGGGTTCAACTGCAGCAGGTACGACCTGAACCTCATCAAGCAGTACCTTGTCGAGAAGTTGGCGGCCACCGTGAATAAGGTGATGGTCGGAAAGAGAGCCAACACGACGATGTTTCTGTTTACCCCGGAGTTTAGATTTCTCGACATCATCCAGTATCTAGGACACGGTACCACGTACGACCGGTGGGTTAAGGCGTATGACTGTAAAACGGTAAAGTCTCACTTCCCGTACGAGTGGTTCGATTCCCCAGAAAAGCTCGGCCATCCGGGGCTGCCCGACTATCAAGAGTGGTACTCGAAGTTGAAGGGTGAGTTCTTACTGTCGTTGCCCGAGTGGAAAGAGTGTAAGAAGGTCTTCCGAGAAAAAGGTATGAAGACGTTCCAGGAATGGTTGCGACACTACAACGACTTGGATGTCGGACCGTTCCTGGAGGCACTGACAAAAATGATGGAGTTCTACAGGGGGAGAGGCGTGGATATACTCGAGGACGCCGTGTCTCTGCCCGGTGTTTCCCTTCAGTACCTGCTCCGCAGGTCGATCGATGGGAAGGCGGACACGCCCGAGCTGTGGTCGCCGAAGGATGAGACTTACGCGATGATGAAGGAGGGATTGGTCAGTGGTCCGTCCATAGTGTTCTCCAGATACGCCAAGGCTGGCAGGTCGACGATCAGGGGCCAGGTGGGAAGTCGGGAGGAGAAGATGTGCAAGGCGGTGCTGGGGTACGACGCCAATGCGCTGTATTTGTCTACTCTGTCGAAGGACATGCCGTGCGGGGAGAAGAAGATATGGACGTGGCACGACCCGAAAAAAACAGTCACATATAGACCGTTTCGTGAGGAAGGTCAGGAGTGACGAGTGGTTCGGACTTGCGGAGTTGGATATAGAGGTCCCGGAAATGCTGCGAGACAAGTTCTCGGAAATGTCACCATTATTTGTAAACAGAGTTGTCGAGGAAGCAGAAGTCCCGGAACACATGTTAAAATATTTGAAGGACACGGACCGGAAGCAAGGAGATAGTAAGAAGCTCGTTGGAGCCCTATCCGCCAAGAAGATGATCATATACTCCCCGCTACCAAAGTGGTATATGGAGCACGGTCTGGTCGTCAAGGCGGTACATAGGGTGATAGACTACACGCCCGGTAAACCGTTCCAATGGTTTGTGGAAGAGGTCACCGCCGCCAGACGGACTGGGGACGTCGACAAGAGCAGGGCGGTGTTGGCGGAGATATTCAAACTGGTTGGTAACGCGTGTTGTGGCAAGCTGATGGAGGCACAAGAGAGACACATGAGCACCACTTATACGAAGGATGAGAAGACTGTCGACCGGGCACTGAGGTCGGCGTGTTTCGAAGACTTGGAGGAGATTGGGGAGGCTTACGAGATATCGAGCAGGAAGACTCGAGTGGTGATCAACAGACCGTTTCAGTGTGGCATATCGGTCTACCAGTTGGCCAAGCTCTGGATGCTGGAGTTCTACTACGACTTCTTGGACAAGTACGTGGATCGCGGAGATTTCAAACTTATACAGATGGACACTGACAGCTGGCGGAGGTGGTGAGAAAGAAGAGGAAGAGAAAGTTCAACAAGGAGAAGGCCGAGTGGTTGGCTTGGGATAAATGGAGCAACAGAACTCCGGGACTGTTCAAGCTGAAATTCGAGGGGGATAGAGCCATCGCTCTGTGCAGCAAGTGCTACTACGTGGGTGGTGATGGAAGCTCCAAGCACTCAGCCAAGGGGGTGTCGAAGAGATCTAACGATCTGACTTGGGGAAGGTACAAGAGCACTCTCGAAGGGGGGAGGGACATGCCGGAGAACAGGGGATTCCGAATGGTTAACGGTGTGATGAAGACGTACAAGCAGGAGAAGTTGTGGCTGTCCGCGTACTACGACAAGACGAGAGTGATGGAAGACGGAGTACACACCGAGCCTATAGGATAGGTAAAACAAACAAAAAGGAATCTGAAAAAGGGGAGACAACTGACGAAACTATTCTGACGAGAGTCTGACTGACTATGACGACGGACGGTCCGGGGGTAGCTGGGTGTCAGAAGGCACCGCGAGAAGTTCTTCGCGAACAAACCCGCGCGATGGACCATCATCCAAATAGTAGAGCACGGGCTCATCGGGTTTGGTAATAGATCGATCTAGATGATATACATTGAGAGACCACACAGGATCAGTCGCGCGGTGGCGGCGGCCACCCTCGAGCTCTCCCGATTGATAGAGGTACCGGACGGCAACATCCGACGGAAGCCGTTTCTCCGCTAAGCCAACGGGTCATCCACGCGAGACGGCGGAGGGCTTGTGCGCCACCTTTTTAGCCTTCATGGCATCTACGGTCTTCTTACCGATCAATCTGGTCACCTCGCCGTTCAGTGAGGAGACCACAGCGGGCAGCCTGGTCACACACTCGGTCGATCGCGTATGAGGGTCTACAAGCCCTTTAGCATATTGGTGCCCGAACAGCCTCAGCCAGAGTTCGATTGAACCGCTCCACGATCCCCTGGTCCTGGTGGATGTCGACGCGGCTGCGTCTGACAGAAACGTCGTGTTTAGTCGACAGCTGAGAGACCGCGCCCATGAACTCGCAGCCAGGATCGACTTGGAGAAGATTCGGCCATTTGAGAGGACTCCTCTTATATGTTCGAGAAAGAGCCTCGGCCACCTCCTTAGACTCTTTTGTGGCCAGCGGCTCAGCCCCCTTATAGCGACTTGCTACGTCAACGACTGTCAGGGCGTACTTGTGCGTCTTGCGACCGACACGATCGTGAGGGAGAAACAGGAGGTCCGCTTGGTGGACTTCGTTCGGCACCGGCACGTCGAATTTCGGACGTGGAATATTGTGAGGCGCGGGTAAATAGATCTGCCAGATGGCCTGCTTCTTGAGCCATTCCTTGGCTGCGTTTTCGGAAATCTTGGTCGCCGCCATGGTCGCGTGTCCAGTAGCCGCGGGGGCTGTAGTATGTGTTAGCTAGCTTGCGCGCTAGGCGAACCGATAGTTTGCTATCAATCTTGCGCGTATCCATCGTATGCGAGGTATTCTAGTAGATCGAACAGTCTCCAACATGTCCTCGCCAGATCGTTCGGTAACTGCGTCGTCGATACTAAACCTTTGTTAGAAGTTTCGCTGCAGCTGCTGGTTAAGTTTCAGCTCAGGAGCGGGAACTCGGAGAAATCTAATATCCGCTTTATGAAAAGGGTGGCCGCTTTTTTCGTCCTCGCGCCATGTCTCGAAAGAATCTTGGGCCAGACGGATCAGACCCTTTGCGCCAGCTAAACGGTGTTTAAGGCTGTGTAACCTACATCGATCAAAGCAAAATAAAGCTCATCAACTAACATCTAACATCTAACGTTCTATATATATTATTATTATAATATTATTGCTTATTGCTTTTGCTTATTGCTTTCCAATATAGTAGCTGACGAGACCCGTCGCAACCATTCCCATATGGAACGCCAAATCTACATAAACTCAAATATATATTGCTAGCAACAAATATTTGGAGCTAGCAATAAATATTTGGAGAGCTCTCAAAATCATTTAGAGAGCTCTCGAAATCAATTAATGATATCTCGAAATCATTTGGAGAGCTCTCTAAATCATTTGGAGCGAGCATTATATAACATTTGATTTGGAGAGCTCTCTAAATCATTTGGAGCTATCTCTAAATCATTTGGAGAGCTCTCTAAATCATTTGGTGAGCTCTCGAAATCAATTAATGATATCTCGAAATCATTTAGAGAGCTCTCAAAATCATTTGTAGCGAGCATTATATAACTTGATTTGGAGAGCTCTCTAAATCATTTGGAGCTATCTCTAAATCATTTGGAGAGCTCTCGAAATCATTTGGAGAGCTCTCGAAATCAATTAATGATATCTCGAAATCATTTAGACAGCTCTCAATATCATTTGTAGCGAGCATTATATAACTTTGATTTGGAGAGCTCTCTAAATCATTGGGAGCTATCTCTAAATCATTTTGAGAGCTCTCAAAATCATTTGGAGAGCTCTCGAAATCATTTCGAGCTATCTCTAATTCATTTTGAGCTAGCAATATATATATTATTTGGAGCTAGCATTAAATCGCTTGAAACTATGAAAACGATGTCTCCCTGAATTATTGAATTACGAATTGAATTACGCAGCACGATTTACCCAAATATACCAAAATCTTCATTAAAAATAACATTTATGATTATATTATATACTTTTTCTACAATATATCATTAGTATATCATATAATAACCACATTTTGACCGAAACATAGGAAGAATAAAGCACCTATTTCTGCGGGAAAACAATTGTCCCCCACCAACCAGCGCAGCTAGCCGCTCGTGTCGCGTCGCGTTTTCATTTTCTTTCAGGACCGTGCCGGCAGCCGTATCGGCAGTCGTGTTGGCAGTCGTGCCGGCAGCCGTATCGGCAGTCGTGTCGGCAGTCAACACGACTGTCTCTTCCATTAGCTGATCGAGAAGTTCGTCGCAGTTCATTATTTTATTTTTAATAATTAGTACTATTCTAACTAACCTCATAAGTCTAACATATTGCCAAGCGCACCACCCGATACTTATGATCACCTTTATGCTCGCAAAAAAGGTCGCAGCGGAGCAAAAAATTCTGAACATTGTTAACCATTGTTCAGCATTTGTTCAACATTTGTTCATCATTGTTAAGCATTTACTCAGCAGTTACTAACGAGCGTTAAGTAATTGCTCAGTAATTAATTGATAACTTCATAAGCAGTGGGTTGATCAGTCTTTAACAGAAGCTTGGCGTGCTTAGTTTTCGAAAGCATTTGTCGAACCGCCAGACGCTCCTCGCGCATTGGGATAACGTCGTTCTCTCGAAGACAAGTCATCGAATGAGTCTCGGTCCTTGCAGTGGAAGAGGGCGACCCATTTCGTTTGCTCGCGCAAATCCTTGAGGACGGCGTTGTACTTTTGAGTGGAGATCCATACACTTTACCCCGCTTGGCGGCCAGAAAATGCGAGCTCAGAGAGCATGTCCTTCTTTTTGGTCATCGCCGCCTTTGCCGAGCAGTCGTCAATCACGTATAGGGTGGACTCACCCTGGAATCCTTGGTATAAACCACGCAGCCATCGTGAAGCCTGTCGCCGGGGTCAACGATGTATACCTAAGGGTCGGTCCATATCCACGGGCGCTGCTGATAAGTCTCGTTGTGCCGCACAGTGGGACACAGGATCACAATGTGACGAAAGGCATCGCAGTAGGAGCCCTCGAGCAAGTCTATGATGAAAACCGTTTTTCCGCATCCTGTCTGCCCACATATTATGGCAGAGTGGGCATCACAAACTTTATTTTTATTTTCAGTAGATTGCTGAGACGTATCGGCCATCTTCGATGTTGAGTTGCACGTCTGTGATTATATATAAGTACACTTTCAATGGGCCAGTTCCGTCAGGAACTGCGCGAGGGAGACGTCCGAGAGCTGCAGGTCTTTGGCAACCGTGGCAACTTCCGGGGAGCGCTTAGAGCCGGCAGCAAACTGCTTTCTGGCTTCGTCCCACTGCTGGTGCGCGCGAAGGCCCTGGCTGTATAATTGATTGGGAACTCCCTCGATCGTCACCTCGATACGTTGACATTAATATTTCACAATGTGTCGCTTTTGTCTTTCGTCATCTTGCGGTGGCGAAGAACTCGGTCGTAAAATATGGCAACGCGCCCGGCGTACTGGGATCTGATCAATCGCGCGAGTTCGGGCATCGTGACCATGTCGTACTCCAGCGAAAAATTGTCGATCGTATACGTCGATGCCATGACGGTGGCTATGAGAACTCGGCCGTAGTCGTTGAACGTTAGTTCGTATTCGAGGCGGTCAGCCAAAGCGCTCTGATAGTAGGGCATGTGACTGACTCTCCAACAGCTCAAAGTCGAGCGGGATGTAGAAGCGGTCGCCGTAAGCGGCCGCGATCGCGTTGTCCATCGCGTTGTTATCTGCCTTGCTACCAGCCCCGATTCTAAGTCTGGTTACGTTCTTATTTGTGCTGGTGTCAATACCCTGATATACCGCGTTTTCGCGCTCTTGCGCCGTCTTCCACAGGTCCTGGTAACAATGGTAAACGTCGCTGTCGTCGATCGACATCGCCTCATTACCAGAAATCTTTATCATTGTCTTCTTGACGATGGCGCGACCCAGGTTCTGAACGACCGTTCTGTCCGCGTCCTTCGACGTCAGCGAAATAGTGAAAGCGAGGCGAACAGTCCCCGGCACAATGACGTCGCTAGCTCCGAGGTTGGCGAAGCGGGCCAAGAGCTGCTGGTTCTGGTCGATCGTCGATGGGTTGTTCATAATAACGACGCTCTGTCTCACGACTTTCGCCCCGAGGGGCTCCCGCAGTCTGCGGTATGGATTGAGATTGACTCGAAGACATTATTGAAACTAAATACTCTATTAAACACGTATGTTTTTTCTTTAATACATCGTTAACGATGGATGGTCGCGACTTTGGCATGGACGAATTCGATCTCACTACGGGCGACCGAGACGATGACATCGACGATGATGAAGACTTCGATGATTACCTCGCAAACATCGACGAAACGGCCTTCATAGAGACACCAGCCAGCGAGGAAATAGATGGCGCTACCAACACCATTTGTCTAAGCCAGAAATTAGTCAAGTCAGCTGTAGACGACTGCTACAACAGTTTGGTAGAAAAAGGTGCGGTCCAGTCTGTCGGCCGCGACTACTCCAAGTTCGAATTGGATATACGCGGTAGGTTGCGACTAAAAGCATCAAATGTCCCAATCATCAACATGAAGACTGGAAAACCCCTAGCGCTGAGCACCATTGCCGGAAACCGGGGCCGTGGCGAAATCGTAAGGAGCGAACTAGGATTCGTAGATTGGAAGAGGGGTAAAACAAATATACCGGCCCGCGCTGTAGAGGCCCTACATTCTACCGACGAAACGATGGCAAAGACGGCCGCTGCTATAGAAACTGTCGAGCTCAGCGAGATCCCTCGTGTAGCCACCGACGCTATTCGCACATTGGAGCTCATCAAAAGCGAGATAGATGGAATACTCAGCACGATGGATGACCCGCCGTTATCTCTTCGTGAACTCCGGGGCCTCGATAGGGCTATGCAAACAGTCCGGGGTGAATTGGTCCATAACCTCTCCAAACCCACGGCACTGGATGAACATATCGCGCTAGAAGAAAGAAAACTTGGGGAAGTCCGTGTGGATCACCGAACGCCTGCGGTCGTTGCGGGATGAAAGAGCAGCTTGCTTGGAGGCTGCATCGGTTTGCCGTGAGGCTCTCCGCACACAAATAAGTCGGATCCGCGAAACAATCTCGAGAGTTCTGCACGAGGAGACGACACTCGGTGAGCGTCTTCGCACTCTGTTCAGAGAGCAGGGCGTCACAATAGTAAGCATCCTCGCAGCTATCGGCATGACTATATCAACCATAGTTCTAGCTTTCACTGGCGGTGTGGCGGTTGCACCCGCGCCAGCACCCGCGCCAGCATCCGGTGGAGCCAAGCCAAGGAGTGGGTAAAAAAGCATATAAAAGTCCTCGCCAGTCTCCTAGCTAAATTAGCCGGAAAGGTGGCTGCCGCACTGCCTGGGCTGATCGGGGGTCATGTTTCCTACTTATTATCTATATTATCAAAAACGGCCGGATGGCTCGCTGATAATGCTTGGGCTTTAATCGTGGCAATCGCCGGTCTCCTACTATTAGCCTCCCGAGAGTTTCTAAATCCAAAGCGCGAATAGTCCGATCACCACGAGGGCAATGACGAGCCCTAATTTGTCATCCTCGTGGGTTGTGACACTAGTTCCCGCTCCTGTTCCAATCCAATCGCGATTGGAAGAATCGGGGGAACTTGATGGTGCATCCAATTCACGAATTGGGGGTACTGGGGTGGGTGCTTGCGGTTTTATGAAATCGGTTCCACTTCCAACCTCAACTCCCAATCGAGATTGGATGAACCCGAGCATGTTGGGGGTGCGCTTGATGATATCCGCGTTCAAGTTCCCGTTGTGGCCGATTTTTCTATTGACGGTGGCGATTATGATCTGATTATTGTAACCGTCAACCGGGTCGTCTCGTAGTATCATATTGCTCGGCGCCATATAAAGACCTATTCCAAATACATAGTCTACTGGGGTGCTGGCATTCTGCAAAACGTCTTGATAATTCTGAATCGCCTTCTCCAGGTCCACCTTAGCTGAGATGGCGTCCTCTACAAGTGCCAATAATTGTTTTTGCGCGTCAAACGCCGTTCCCGTGCCCAGTATAGAACTGCGCGTTTGCTTCTGTGCGCCGAGGATGGCCCAGACGTATATGCGAATGGAGTCGTTGAGGCGGGTAACACCGGCCTGCGTAAACCCTAGACCCTTATCTAACATAAATGTACCCCACGCGTCCTGTACCTCAGCAGCCTGCTGTATGTAATCGACGTGAGCTCGTTTCGGAGGTAACCAATTGCAGGATGAGATGCCGCAGTGCCAACCTCCAGACACTTCCGGCCCGAAGGTCATCGTCGCGGGGTCAAAATTCCCGCCTTTCCGACTGACAATGTGGTCGCCGGAGTGATCGTGTCTAAAATCAGTCTGTGTCCAATTCCCGGACTGGCCCCGAATGAGAACGTCCCTGAGGCCAGTGCTGGTAGGAAATGCTTTCTGTCTCCAGTCCGCGTCTTTTGAAACGTTAAATTCATTACACAGTCTTTCAAACGCCATACGGTCGTATGCGTTGGAAATGGGATTCCAGGCGTCGTCTTGAGGTAGTGAAATACCTAGTTCTTTGATAATCCTCCTAATAGTGTAGTACGTGTGAAAGTTATAAACAGCCCTCAAGAAGGGATCCTCCGCAACCAGATGGTCCTGATAGGAAACCCCACATCCATACGGCGAAGTTGAGCTGATTCTGCCAAAACTGTGTTGCTTTCCACCCGTTCACGGCCTCCATTGTTATAATCTTGGGCAGCCTATATTGTTCAAAGATGTCGGGGAAGTTGGTTTGAAAGCCTTTTCCGCCGCGAACTTGGATAGTGGGGTACACAAGCCCATCAATGGTGTTCTTTTGAGTGTATACACCTCCGACAGGTACTTTGCATTATAATTAAAGCTAAAAGCCTTGGTATCCATTGGAAGTGTAAAGCTGCCTTCCGGACTGTGGGGAATAAGACAGCTCATAGACTTTGTTTCCACCGAGCTTGACGGTATAGTCAACCTCACAATATCGAAGGCTACCGGGCTCACAACAATGACCATCGGCCCAGACAGCCGGGTAAGGATATCCCCGACGTTGGGTATTCGACTCGGTTTTAGAGAGACATACTCCGCGAATAAAGGATTGTTTGTCCCGGGTGAGTACGTCGGTGATAACCCGGTGGACTTCGCCTTCACGAAAACTCTCCGGGTGCACCTGGATCGAGTGAACACATCGTACAACACGGTAAACGGATCTCCCAACACATTACTGAAAACCGTGCAAGCCAATGATTGTTTCTTTGGGGAGACTGTGACCTTAGACTTCCCATGCCCCGAGATGAAAGTTTTGGAATCGGGACATATCCACGAATTTACGGTCTCTATTCTTGATGATCAAGCGAGAGAGTTGAAGAACTATTACCCGATTTCGGTCGTCCTAGAAATTTCAAATTAATTAAATTTTAATTTTGAAAATTAGAATTAGACTCAAGTTTTCTTATGTTATAACAACTAACCAATTATGTGTATATACGGACCAGGTAGTTCTTCCAATTACCTAATCACGATTGGGTGACAGATATAAATTCAAAGAATCCGAGTAACAATGATGTTTCCGACGGGGACTCCGGATCCAACCCCACAGGTGATTTTTTAACTACCTGAAAAACAAAGGCCTTGATCAATACGACTATATCGGATGCCACAAACGCGATTCGCAGGAGTATAGCACAATTTAGAGTAGACGTCCTGACGGCGACTGCACAAGTTCGCGAAGAGGCACATACAAGACTTAAGGATCTCGGCGTAAAAATAATCCAAGTTGGGGAAGAGGAACATGCAGCACTTACGGAACTAGGCGGGTAAATAACCGAATTTCGGGAAGAGGCCCATACAGAGTTTATCCAAGTTTCCGATAAACTGAAACGTGTTCGTAGAGACGCTCACAAAGCACTTCAGGATACCTCTGAAAAGGTTCGTGTTGATGCTTTATCACTGATCAATAGAACTATATCGGTGGCCACGGACGAGATTCATGAGTCTACTATCACAACATAGAGTATATGCCCTGGCTGTGACTACACACAGTCGTGAAGAAATATATACAGAACTAAACAAACTAGACGGGAAAATAACCGAATTTCGGGAAGAGGCCCTGGCTGTAACTACACAAAGTCGTGAAGAAACACATACAGAACTAAACAAACTAGGAGGGAAAATAACCGAATTTCGAGAAGAGGCCCATACAGAGTTTATGGAAGTTTCCGATAAACTGAAACGTGTTCGTAGAGACGCTCACAAAGCACTTGAGGATAAAAAGTTTTGTGTTGATGCCCATACCGCTACCATGAAGCTTACCACATTGTTTGACACATCTGTAGAGCAGTTTAAGTTATTACGCCACATAAAACCTATCATCACAGTTTGGGCTGAAAAGCGGGGCCCATTGAATGAGGGGATCTATGAATATTTGTTCGGTGCCAAAGCGAGCAATAGATATGGGGGATATGCCATGGCAGCGTCCGGGATGGTTCGACGTTTTTATGGCGGTCTGCTCAGTTAATGCTAAGGGTAAACCTGTGGGTGCGGTCACCGTAAATCTCGTACTGGATGGGGAAGAACGGGCGATTGGAGTCACTAAACTCGCTGGACAGAGTTCATCGGTGGTTTTGTTCGCCGGTGACGATCCAATTAGACTTTTCGAAGGTAGTGTAACTTTGTTACGAAACTCGCTGACCCAGCGAGTTCTTTCACTATTGTAACATTGTTAATTGAACTTGATTTATGACGAGTGAACATTTAACTGCACATGTGCGGTTGAACCTACAACCAAAACCTGCCGATCCTGTTTCAACAGCCAATTACCACCAATCTGCGATTGGATGTTGGACCATTGGAATTGGTGGATATGACCCCGTCAATCTTCAGGTTGGAAAATATCGTCGAGATACAGCAGATTCTAAAACAAGAGGGGCAAACTCGGAGGGTAAATGCTAAAATTATAGACGAGCTGCAAATATAGCGGAGGGGGTGAGCACCTTGTTATCATCCGTTTCTATACTGGGTGGGGCCGGAACCACTGCATTGTTATCTACAGTCGTGGCAATTCCTATTGCCGCGGGTTTCAGTGGTGTAGCCGCTGGGGCGGGACTGCTGTGTATGGCATTTAGAGTAGTGGGGAGAAAATTCGAAAATAAAAGTAGAAAGCACGACAGAATATCGGTTCTCGCGAGGTGTTATAAAAATACCATCGACGTTATCGTGTCCAAAGCGTTGGCTTATAACAATATATCGGACGCCAAATTTGAGTCAGTGGTGGAGGAGATGTCTCGATATGAGGATTTAAAAAATACTATTAGAACAAAGGCGCGTGCCACCCTTCCCAAGATTGAGAATACTGATTGGAATAAATTTAGGTTAAAACTGGGAGATAAAGTGGGGGGAAAAGTTACAACACCACCTCCCTCAACTCCGTTGAACCCAATACCATCCAATTTCTCCAATTGCGATTGGGGTGTTTGGGTGTTGAATGTAATTGGGGGTTGGAGACAATTGAAGGAAATTGTGATATTTTTTAATTAATTTTCTTTTGGTTAAGTATTTGATGGAAATTGTTGCTGAATCAATTTTTTAAGTAATCTTAAATTAAATTAATCAGTAATATACGCAGTAAAGAATAATCAATAAATCACTCAGGTTAAATAAGCAGTAAACAAATCAGTAATTTTATTCTAATCCCAATATATTGGTGCAGTAAACTAATTTAAAATAATCCAATTAATTCTAAATAATATTGGTTGGTTTTGAATAATTTATGTAATACATTTATTGAACATTTAATAACGCACTTTAGCCTCCAAAAAAATTTTTTTTTGTTTGTTTAGGTCCAACCGAGGCATCGAACTCGCGCAGTAAAACAAACCTTCTGGGCCCACATCGCTAAGCCTTTACCTAATTTTCTCTTCTCTTTTTCTCTTTTTCATGCTTAGCGTTACTCTCAAACATCTTTTATTACACCCCCATCATTGGGACTGTCCACCGCGGACCCTCCTCCCCTCTTTACCTTCATTCCTCGAATATAATGTGTAGTAGAGCAGCAAGAGTGCAATATTCATGTGGCAAAGATCTCACCGGTGAGACCATTTTTATTTTACTGGCGTCCCAGTAAACCTGTTTATTTCTCGTATATAAACCTAACTTTGTTGGGAAAATTAATAGTTGTTTTTTATTTGTTTTTCTTTGTTTTTTTATATTAGGTTATGTTTTCTATGTAATAATAGGGGGTGTTCAGTTTTAAATTATTAATTTTAATTAAAAAATTAATAAAATAACGAACCATCCCGGAAGATATCGTGTGAATTACACTCGGCTATAAATAACCCGTGTACATACCTCTGTTGTTATCCTCGATAAGGAGAAATAACTCGGCAATAAATAAACCGTGTGTGTACCGTCTGTGTAAATCGATAGCCCGTTTACATACCATCGATAAGGAGAAATATACATGTTAATTAGAACATTGTCATCTGCTTGGCGTTTGTGACGCGTTTGTGAGGAAACAAACTACACATCAGATCGGTTCTATCATTCTAACTGACTTTCGGATTTGAATCATTACTAAACGATAATACTTGCGAGCACGTAATCCCTTGTTAACCATTCGATGCGTAGCCTGAGTGCCACCGCATGGTGGACATAGCAGTGACTCGGCTTTGGTCCCTACCCCACAATGCCGACATGGGCGAGGTGAAACGGACCCTCTTCTCATCCATGCCCGGTGATGTCTGCAATACTCGTAAATACCGGTACGATGACATCTCTCGTGACTACCTGTCTTCAACCACGCACACTTAACTAGAACCATAATGTGATGTATATATATACTGAGTATAACTAATGGATTCTTATCTCTAATAGGGTGTAATCTCGTTGATAACTTCTCATCCAGTTGATGCAAAATATTTCCCACTCTTCTCATCCACACCCGCCGAACAGTGGGGGAAAATCCAAGTAGTATATGGGAATCCACAATGATACCACCTTCCTGATGGAAGCCACCGGGGGGGGGGGGGGGGGGGTGGGGGGGGGGGGGGGGGGGGTTCCAGAGAGAGGTGGTATCATTTTGACTCCCATATACTACTGCAACAGTTTGTCATGGGTGGCCTGGTACATAGTGTGAAATCAGAGTTTCTTTGGTATTTCAGTTTGAAATCTTCAATTGAACATAATATCTTGCGCTCGTCTAAGACATGTCTGAATGTCATTGTGCGCGGCTTGCAACATTTTGGACTCGAGGGGAGTCAGAATTATGTGTTTAGATCCTTTCTGTTTATCTTTATAATCCCATAACGCCACTATTTTCTGTGGATATTGCATTCTGATATTGAGTTATCCCTTTAGACTCGTTAATCAATTGTGCATCTTACTCGGTCAAGTTTGCAATTTCTGGCAACTTGTGATCACTGACAGTATTAAGTTTGCGAATACTACATGTACCTGTGAATAAAGTTAGAATAGTATATGTCTGTTATTGACTCGTGGGATAGCGTATCAGTAGCTAGTATGTTTTTTGCCAGAAACGTGTTTCCATTGACAGGCCATATTGCTTCAACACAGCAGGTAAAAAAAAAAAAAATATCCTGTAAACTGTGATGACATGAATAGAGTATGGTATTTATTTCATGGATATGAGAGGCAAGTGATCTTACTCTCCACTTGAGGCAGTCTGTCCGTACACATAACGTATCTGTTTCCAGCCAAATAACATGTTCTCATTATTCATGTTTCAATCAGAGCATATTAGTTTTATTCTGCGAAAATCAATAATATGGAAGCATTACGCCATGGCTTGCCATTGTGGCACACCATAATACCAGTGTCTGCTTTTTCAAGTCATAATATGACAATTTCAAACAAGTGAAACGCAATTTGGATCATCAAGGCACTAATCACTTTTATATTGACAAAGGAGTTGGTGATCTTCTTAAGAACATATAGTAATCGTAAATAATGATAATGACCATGGAAAACAATACTAGCCTTTTCAACGTGGTAATCAATCTGACATTTTAATTACCACACGTCTACAACATACTGGACATGTGCACATGGCGTTTTAATGGCGAAAAAGTCATTTAATCACACAAATACTACCTTTTCGACAGTTCTGCTACACTTTCCTGTATCTATAGGGTACTTATTTTATGTAAGCAACTCCTTTGACCGCATGTTGTGTGTGACTGTGCCAGCACTGCCTTTCAGGAACATCAACAAGATGGAGAATATAATGCGGATGGTGATGAAACTGATTGAAAGCACTGTATCCATAATTAAGAAAATTCCTGCATACAAACCATTTGCCGTCCTTATGAATTACATGTCGGATCTATAAATTGTCTATAGTACAAGGTTTTTTGGTGGATTTACATTCCTATGGGTGCCTTGGAGCAAATCAGCTTGGTTGTCCTCTTGACAACCTTGGGCAACTTTTTTAATATGCAAATTAATTGCCGCCATTAGCGGAAATAAAAATATTTCCTTATCATAGCTCTACAACTATACACTACAACTTCATACCTATGTGTTCATGGTCAAGGATGACACTGGTGGCATTTATACAGTGATTACATGTATATATTGTCTCATTATGCAAATTGGTTGCCGCCATTAACGAAAATCATATTTTCTTTTATAGCTCTGCAACCGTTTATGATAAATTCACGAAAATGGTTTTTAGACCCATGTTTTTCTGGTCTATGATTTCAATACATGTATTTATAAAGTGAGTCCATGCAAATATTTCTGCGAGGATTATTAGTGGCCGCCAATACATAAAACCCAACTTTCACAGCTCTGTAGCGGGTGGTTAGTTGGATGCATGCCAATGGTAATCTAACGATGGGGTTCATCCTTTCCGGAATCTCAGGCTACCTGATTATGTATGTGAGAGTTTGTTATACACTTCATAAGAGTAGTAGGAATATGGCTAATCCTATTACTTTTAGGGGATAGGGCTAAGTGAAACGGTAAAGAAACCTTCAATGAGTATGTAAGAGTACGACATCATCCAACAACAGGTAGGCACTGGGTGAATACTCTTGTGAAACCTACGCTATTGGTTTCACCGGTTTTCTTCTTCGCGCAGAGAGGGCTTGAACTACTGGCACTTCTTCCAACAGCTTTGTTTGGAACGGACATTGCCGTACTTCTTCAGTGCAGGCCATGTTCACTACGCTCGGTATATCAGTTGTCACCTGCTAGAGATGCGCAATTGTTGCCAGCAGATGCGCATCGAGATATCATCGCTGGAGCTCATGTATTAGAATTCAGTATCCAGTGACGAGTTTGGAGAACAAACTGCTATCGGGACAGGAAAGGGTGGTCTGAAGGGCCTGACGATGTCACCTGAGGTGGTCACTGAATGGATTGATTCATTCCCGTTCTCAGCGTATCTCTCTGATGCTATGGAACAGTCGTACTCCGATGAAGTGCACTGCTCATCATCACCAAGCAAGCATAAAGAGGAAGGTGATAAGAGACGAAAGCTGAACAGTGACGATCGGCAGCGGATTGCCACAGAGCTAACAAGGCATTCCAATATGTTGGAAGTCAAGAGTGACGTCCTCTACAGCATTGTCAATGGTCAGGTAGCTCACAAAGATGTAAATATGGAAGATGCACAAATCATTGGAGCGAAAATGGCCACATCCTTCCGCAACTCTCTGCCGTTTCACTTCCATGCCAAGATATACAGTCAAGTCAAGTCGATGGAGCAACTTAAGAGAGGTGTGAAGGTTAGTGACAAAAATGTATTCAACCTAGAGGCCATCTTCATCCGTCTTTTGTTGGTCGGGCAACAACGACAGTTGCAACTGGAAGGTCATCGTCGCGGGGTCAAAATTCCCGCCTTTCCGACTGACAATGTGGTCGCCGGAGTGATCGTGTCTAAAATCAGTCTGTGTCCAATTCCCGGACTGGCCCCGAATGAGAACGTCCCTGAGGCCAGTGCTGGTAGGAAATGCTTTCTGTCTCCAGTCCGCGTCTTTTGAAACGTTAAATTCATTACACAGTCTTTCAAACGCCATACGGTCGTATGCGTTGGAAATGGGATTCCAGGCGTCGTCTTGAGGTAGTGAAATACCTAGTTCTTTGATAATCCTCCTAATAGTGTAGTACGTGTGAAAGTTATAAACAGCCCTCAAGAAGGGATCCTCCGCAACCAGATGTCCTGATAGGAAACCCCACCATCCATACGGCGAAAGTTGAGCTGATTCTGCCAAAACTGTGTTGCTTTCCACCCGTTCACGGCCTCCATTGTTATATCTTGGGCAGCCTATATTGAAAATTCAAAGATCGTCGGGAAGTTGGTTTGAAAGCCTTTTCCGCCGCGAACTTGGATAGTGGGGTACACAAGCCATCAATTGGTGTTCTTTTGAGTGTATACACCTCCGACAGGTACTTTGCATTATAATTAAAGCTAAAAGCCTTGGTATCCATTGGAAGTGTAAAGCTGCCTTCCGGACTGTGGGGAATAAGACAGCTCATAGACTTTGTTTCCACCGAGCTTGACGGTATAGTCAACCTCACAATATCGAAGGCTAACCGGGCTCACAACAATGACCATCGGCCCCAAGACAGCCGGGTAAGGATATCCCCGACGTTGGTATTCGACTCGGTTTTAGAGAGACATACTCCGCGAATAAAGGATTGTTTGTCCCGGGTGAGTACGTCGGTGATAACCCGGTGGACTTCGCCTTCACGAAAACTCTCCGGGTGCACCTGGATCGAGTGAACACATCGTACAACACGGTAAACGGATCTCCCAACACATTACTGAAAACCGTGCAAGCCAATGATTGTTTCTTTGGGGAGACTGTGACCTTAGACTTCCCATGCCCCGAGATGAAAGTTTTGGAATCGGGACATATCCACGAATTTACGGTCTCTATTCTTGATGATCAAGCGAGAGAGTTGAAGAACTATTACCCGATTTCGGTCGTCCTAGAAATTTCAAATTAATTAATTTTAAGAAAATTAGAATTAGACTCAAGTTTTCCTTATGTTATAACAACCAACATTATGAGTATATACGGACCAGGTAGTTCTTCCAATTCCAATCACGATTGGGTGACAGATATAAATTCAAAGAATCCGAGTAACAATGATGTTTCCGACGGGGACTCCGGATCCAACCCCACAGGTGATTTTTTAACTACCTGAAAAACAAAGGCCTTGATCAATACGACTATATCGGATGCCACAAACGCGATTCGCAGGAGTATAGCACAATTTAGAGTAGACGTCCTGACGGCGACTGCACAAGTTCGCGAAGAGGCACATACAAGACTTAAGGATCTCGGCGTAAAAATAATCCAAGTTGGGGAAGAGGAACATGCAGCACTTACGGAACTAGGCGAGTAAATAACCGAATTTCGGGAAGAGGCCCATACAGAGTTTATCCAAGTTTCCGATAAACTGAAACGTGTTCGTAGAGACGCTCACAAAGCACTTCAGGATACCTCTGAAAAGGTTCGTGTTGATGCTTTATCACTGATCAATAGAACTATATCGGTGGCCACGGACGAGATTCATGAGTCTACTATCACAACATAGAGTATATGCCCTGGCTGTGACTACACACAGTCGTGAAGAAATATATACAGAACTAAACAAACTAGGCGGGAAAATAAACAAAGTCGTGAAGAAACACATACAGAACTAAACAAACTAGGAGGGAAAATAACCGAATTTCGAGAAGAGGCCCATACAGAGTTTATGGAAGTTTCCGATAAACTGAAACGTGTTCGTAGAGACGCTCACAAAGCACTTGAGGATAAAAAGTTTTGTGTTGATGCCCATACCGCTACCATGAAGCTTACCACATTGTTTGACACATCTGTAGAGCAGTTTAAGTTATTACGCCACATAAAACCTATCATCACAGTTTGGGCTGAAAAGCAGGGGCCCATTGAATAGGGATCTATGAATATTTGTTCGGTGCCAAAGCGAGCAATAGATATGGGGGATATGCCATGGCAGCGTCCGGGATGTTCGACGTTTTTTATGGCGGTCTGCTCGATAATGCTAAGGGTAAACCTGTGGGTGCGGTCACCGTAAATTCTCGTACTGGATGGGGAAGAACGGGCGATTGGAGTCACTAAACTCGCTGGACAGAGTTTCATCGTGGTTTTTGTTCGCCGGTGACGATCCCAATTAGACTTTTCGAGGTAGTGTAACTTTGTTACGAAACTCGCTGACCCAGCGAGTTCTTTCACTATTGTAACATTGTTAATTGAACTTGATTTATGACGAGTGAACATTTAACTGCACATGTGCGGTTGAACCTACAACCAAAACCTGCCGATCCTGTTTCAACAGCCAATTACCACCAATCTGCGATTGGATGTTGGACCATTGGAATTGGTGGATATGACCCCGTCAAACTTCAGGTTGGAAAATATCGTCGAGATACAGCAGATTCTAAAACAAGAGGGGGAAACTCGGAGGGTAAATGCTAAAATTATAGACGAGCTGCAAATATAGCGGAGGGGGTGAGCACCTTGTTATCATCCGTTTTCTATACTGGGTGGGGCGGGGTCCGGGAACCACTGCATTGTTTATCTACAGTCTGGCAATTCCTATTGCCGCGGGTTTTTCAGTGGTGTAGCCGCTGGGCGGACTGCTGTGTATGGCATTTTAGAGTAGTGGGGAGAAAATTCGAAAATAAAATAAAAAGAAAAGAACGACAGAATATCGGTTCTCTCGCTAGGTGTTATAAAAATACCATCGACGTTATCGTGTCCAAAGCGTTGGCTTATAACAATATATCGGACGCCAAATTTGAGTCAGTGGTGGAGGAGATGTCTCGATATGAGGATTTAAAAAATACTATTAGAACAAAGGCGCGTGCCACCCTTCCCAAGATTGAGAATACTGATTGGAATAAATTTAGGTTAAAACTGGGAGATAAAGTGGGGGGAAAAGTTACAACACCACCTCCCTCAACTCCGTTGAACCCAATACCATCCAATTTCTCCAATTGCGATTGGGGTGTTGATGAATTGGGGTTGGACAATTGAAGGAAATTGTGATATTTTATAATTAATTTTCTTAAGTATTTGATGAAATGTTGCTGAATCAATTTTAAAGAATATTTAATTAAATATCAGTAATTTTACTCAGTAAATAATCAATAAACACTCAGTAATAAGCAGTAAACAATCAGTAATTTTATTAATCCAATAATATTGGTGCAGTAAACAATTAAATAATCCAATTATCTAATATATATTGGTGGTTGAATAATTATGAATACATATTTGAACATTAATAACGCACTTAGCCCAAAAAAAAATTTTTGTTTAGGTCCAACCGAGGCTCGAACTCGCGCCAGTAAAACCCTTCTGGGCCCACATCGCTAAGCCTTTACCTAATCTCTTCTCTTCTCTTTTTCATGCTTAGCGTTACACTCACATCTATTACACCCCATCATTGGACTGTCCACCGCGGACCCCTCCTCCTCATTACCTTCATCCGCTATAATGTGTAGAGCAGCCAGAGTGCAATATTCATGTGGCAAAGATCTCACCGGTGAGACCATTTTTATTTTACTGGCGTCCCAGTAAACCTGTTTATTTCTCGTATATAAACCTAACTTTGTTGGGAAAATTAATAGTTGTTTTTTATTTTTTCTGTTTCTCTATATTGGATATGTTTTCTATGTAATAATAGGGGGTGTTCAGTTTTAAATTATTAATTTTAATTAAAAAATTAATAAAATAACGAACCATCCCGGAAGATATCGTGTGAATTACACTCGGCTATAAATAACCCGTTGGTACATACCAAGTCTGTGTAACCTCGATAAGGAGAAATACACTCGGCTATAAATAACCGTGTGTGTACCGTCTGTGTAAATCGATAGCCCGTTTACATACCATCGATAAGGAGAAATATACATGTTAATTAGAACATTGTCCAATCTGCTTGGGCCGTTTTGACGCGTTGTGAGGAACAAACTACACATCAGATCGGTTCTATCATTCTAACTGACTTTCGGATTTGAATCATTACTAAACGATAATACTTGCGAGCACGTAATCCCTTGTTAACCATTCGATGCGTAGCCTGAGTGCCACCGCATGGTGGACATAGCAGTGACTCGGCTTTGGTCCCTACCCCACAATGCCGACATGGGCGAGGTGAAACGGACCCTCTTCTCATCCATGCCCGGTGATGTCTGCAATACTCGTAAATACCGTACGATGACATCTCTCGTGACTACTGTCAATCAAGAACCACGCACACTTAACTAGAACCATAATGTGATGTATATATATACTGAGTATAACTAATGGATTCTTATCTCTAATAGGGTGTAATCTCGTTGATAACTTCTCATCCAGTTGATGCAAAATATTTCCCACTCTTCTCATCCACACCCGCCTCCGAACAGTTGTGGGAAAATCCAAGTAGTATATGGGAATCCCCCCCCACAATGATACCACCTTACCTGATGGAAGCCACCGGGGGGGGGGGGGGGGGGTTGGGGGGGGGGTTTTCCAGAGAGGAGGTGGTATCATTTTGACTCCCATATACTACTGCAACAGTTTGTCATGGGTGGCCTGGTAACATAGTGTGAAATCAGAGTTTCGGTTTTGGTATTTCGGTTTGAAACCTCAATTGAACATAATATCTTGCGCTCGTCTAAGACATGTCTGAATGTCATTGTGCGCGGGCTTGCAACATTTTGGACTCGAGGGGAGTCAGAATTATGTGTTTAGATCCTTTCTGTTTATCTTTATAATCCCATAACGCCACTATTTTCTGTGGATATTGCATTCTGATATTGAGTTAATCCTTTAGACTCGTTAATCAATTGTGCATCTTACTCGGTCAAGTTTTGCAATTTCTGGCAACCTTGTGATCACTGACAGTATTAAGTTTGCGAATACTACAGTACCTGTGAATAAAGTTAGAAATAGTATATGTCTGTTATTGACTCGTGGATAGCGTATCAGTAGCTATATGTTTTTGCCAGAAACGTGTTTCATTGACAGGCCATATTGCTTCAACAGCAGTAAAATATACTGTAAACTGTGATGACATGAATAGAGTATGGTATTTATTTCATGGATATGAGAGGCAAGTGATCTTACTCCACTTGAGCAGTCTGTCCGTAAACACTAACGTATCTGTTTTATTCCAGCCAAATAACATGTCTCATTATTCATGTTCAATCAGAGCATATTAGTTTTCTGCGAAAATCAATAATATGGAAGCATTCGCCAATGGCTTGCCATTGTGGCACCATAATACAGTGTCTGGCTTTTTTCAGTCATAATATGACAAATTTCAACAAGTTGAAACGCAATTTGGATCATCAAGGCACTAATCAACTTTTATATTTGACAAAGGAGTTTTGTGATCTCTTAAGAACATATATAATCGTAAATGAATAAAATGACCATGGGAACTAAATACTGCCTTTTTCAACGTGGTAATCAATCTGACATTTTACACACGTCTACACTACTGGACATGTGGGCACTGGGCGTTTTAATGGCGAAAAAAGTCATAATTTAATCACAAAACAAATACTACTTTTCGACAGTTCTGCTACACTTTCCTGTATCTATAGGGTACTTATTTTATGTAAGTCAACTCCTTTGGACCGCATGTTGTGTGTGGACTGTGCCAGCACTGCTTTCAGGAACATCAACAAGATTGGAGAATATAATGCGGATGGTGATGAACTGATTGAAAGCACTGTATCCATAATTAAAAGAAAAATTCCTGCATACAAACCATTTTGGCCGTCCTTATGAATTACATGTCGGATCTATAATTGTCTATTAGTACAAAAGGTTTTTTGGGTGGATTTACATTTCCTATGGGTGCCCTTTGGGAGCAAATCACTTGGTTGTCCTCTTGACAACTGGGGCAACTTTTTTAATATTGCAAATTAATTGCCGCCAAATAGCGGGAAAGATATTTCCTATCATAGCTAACAACTATACACTACAACTTCATACTATGTGTTCATTGGTCAAGGATGACACTGGTGGCATTTATACAGTGATTACATTGTATATATTGTCTCATTTATGCAAATTGGTTGCCGCCATTAACGAAATCATATATTTTCTTTTTATACTCTGCAACCGTTTATGATAAATCACGAAAATGGTTTTTAGACCCCATGTTTTTTTTCTGGTCTATTGATTTCAATACATGTATTTATCTGTGAGTCCCATGCAAATATTTCTGCGAGGATATTATGGCCGCCAATACATAAAACCCAACTTTCACAGCTCTGTAGCGGGTGGTGGTTAGTTGGATGCATGCCAATGGTAATCTAACGATGTTGGGGTTCATCCTTTCCCGGAATCTCCCAGGCTACCTGATTAAGTATTTGAGAGTTTGTTATACACTCAATAAGAGTAGTAGGAATATGGCTAAATCCTATTAACTTTTAGGGGATAGGGCTAAGTGAAACGGTAAAGAAACCTTCAATGAGTATGTAAGAGTACGACATCATCCAACAACAGGTAGGCACTGGGTGAATAACTCTTGTGAAACCTACGCTATTGGTTCACCCGGTTTTCTTCGCGCAGAGAGGGCTGAATACTTGGCACTCCAACAGCTTTGTTTGGAAACGGACATTGCCGTACTTTTCTTCAGTGCAGGCCATGTTCATACGCTCGGTATATCAGTTGTCACCTGCTAGAGATGCGCAATTGTTGCCAGCAGATGCCATCGAGATATCATCGCTGGAGCTCATGTATTAGAAATTCAGTATCCAGTGACGAGTTTGGAGAACAAACTACGCTATCGGGACAGGAAATGGGTGGTCCTGAAGGGCTGAACGATGTCACCAGAGGTGGTCACTGAATGATTGATTCATTCCCGTTCTCAGCGTATCTCTCTGATGCATGGAACAGTCGTACTCCGTGGAAGTGCATGCTCATCATCACCAAGCAAGCATAAAAGGAAGGTGATAAGTGACGAAAGCTGAACAGTGACGATCGGCAGCGGATTGCCACAGAGCTAACAAGGCATTCCAATATGTTGGAAGTCAAGAGTGACGTCCCTCTACAGCATTGTCAATGGTCAGGTAGCTCACAAAGATGTAAATATGGAAGATGCACAAATCATTTGGAGCGAAAATGGCCACATCCTTCCGCAAACTCTCTGCCGTTTCACTTCCATGCCAAGATATACAGTCAAGTCAAGTCGATGGAAGCAACTTAAAGAGGTGTGTAAGGTTAGTGACAAAAATGGTATTCAACCTAGAGGCCATCTTCATCCGTCTTTTGTTGGTCGGGCAACAACGACTTGTTGCAACTGGAAGGTCATCGTCGCGGGGATCAAAATTCCCGCCTTTCCGACTGACAATGTGGTCGCCAGTGATCGTGTCTAAAATCAGTCTGTGTCCAATTCCCGGACTGCCCCGAATGAGAACGTCCCCTGAGGCCAGTTGTGGTAGGAAATGCTTTCTGTCTCCAGGTCCGCGTCTTTTGAAACGTTAAATTCATTACACAGTCTTTCAAAACGCCTACAAAGGTCGTATGCGTTGGAAATGGGATTCCAGGCGTCGTCTTGAGGTAGTGAAATACCTATTTTCTTTGATAATCCTCCTAATAGTGTAGTACGTGTGAAAGTTATAAACAGCCCTCAAGAAGGGATCCTCCGCAACCAGAAATGGTCCTGATAGGAAAACCCCACATCCATACGGCGATGTTGAGCTGATTCTGCAAAAAACTGGTGTTGCTTTCCACCCGTTTTTCACGGCCTCCATTGTTATAATCTTTGGGCAGCCTATATTGTTCAAAGATGTCGGGGAAGTTGGTTTGAAAGCCTTTTCCGCCGCGAACTTGGATTTTTGTGGGTACACAAGCCCATCAATGGTGTTTCTTTTGAGTGTATACACCTCCGACAGGTACTTTGCATTATAATTAAAGGGTAAAAGCCTTGGTCCTTCCATGGAAGTTTTAAAGCTGCCTTCCGGACTGTGGGGAATAAGAAACAGCTCATAGACTTTGTTTTTCCACCCGAGCTTGACGGTATAGTCACCTCACAATATCGAAGGCTACCGGGCCTCACAACAATGACCATACGGCCCAGACAGCCGGGTAAGGATATCCCCTACGTTGGGTATTCGACTCGGTTTTAGAGAGGACTAACTCCGCGAATAAAGGATTGTTTTGTCCCGGTGAGTACGTCGGTGATAACCCGGCTGGACTTCGCCTCACGAAAACTCTCCGGGTGCACCTGGATCGAGTGAAACACATCGTACAACACGGTAAACGGATCTCCCAACACATTACAGAAAACCGTGCAAGCCAATGATTGTTTCTTGGGAGACTGTGACCTTAGACTTCCCATGCCCCGAGATGAAATTTGTTTTGGAATCGGGACATATCCACGAATTTTACGTCTCTATTCTTGATGATCAAGCGAGAGAGTTGAAGAACTATTACCCATTTCGGTCGTCCTAGAAATTTCAAAATAATAATTAATTTTAAGAAAATTAGAATTTAGGACTCAAGTTTTCCTTTATGTTATAACAAACCACATTATGAGTAATACGGACCAGGTAGTTCTTCCTAATTCCAATCTCGATTGGGTGAACAGATATAAATTCAAAGAAATCCGAGTAACAATGATGTTTCCGACGGGGACTCCGGATCAAACCCACAGGTGATTTTTAACTACCTGAAAAAACAAAGGCTTGATCAATAGACTATATCGGATGCCACAAAACGCGATTCGCAAGGAGTATAGCCACAATTTAGAGTAGACGTCCTGACGGCGACTGCCAAAAGTTCGCGATGAGGCACATACAAGACTAAGGGATCTTCGGCCGTAAAAATAATCCAAGTTGGGGAAGAGGAACATGCAGCACTTACGGAAACTAGGGGGGAAATAAACAGAATTTCGGACGAAGAGGCCCATAAAGAGTTTATCCATGTTTCCGATAAACTGAAACGTGTCGTTAGAGAGGACGCTCACAAAGCACTTCAGGTATTACCTCTGAACAGGTTGTGTTGATGCTTTTTCATGATCAATAGAACTTATCGGTGGCCACGGACGAGATTCATGAGGTATACTATCACATCATAGAGTATATGCCCGTGGCTGTGACCTACACACAGTCGTGAAGAATATATATACAGAATACTAAAACAAACTAGGGGGCGGGAATATAAACCGAATTTCGGGAAGAGGCCCGGCTGTAAAACTAAACAAAGTCGTGAAGAAAACATAACAGAATAAACAATCTAGGAGGGAAAAATAACGTATTTCGAGAAGAGGGCCCTTAGCAGAGTTTAGGAAGTTTCCGATAAATCTGTAACGTGTTCGTAGAAGAGACGCAACAAAGCACTTGAGGATATAAAAGTTTTGTGTTGGATGCCTTTACCGCTTCATGAAGTTACACATTGTTTGAAACATCTGTAGAAGCAGTTTAAGTTTATTACGCCAAATAAAAACTCTCATCAACTGTTTGGGCTGAAAAAGCGGGGCCCATTGAATGAGGGGTTTATGAATATCAGGGTTCGGTGCCAAGGAGCAATAGATATGGGGGATATGCCAAGGCAGCGTACGGGATGTTCGACGTTTTTTATGGCGGTCTGCTCAGTTTAATGCTAAGGGTAAACTGTGGGTGCCGGTTCACCGTAAATCTCGTACTGGATGGGGAAGAACGGGTGATTGGATCACTAAACTCGCTGGACAGAGTTCATCAGTGGTTTTGTTCCCGGTGACGATCCAATTAGACTTTTCGAAGGTAGTGGTAACTTTGTTACGAAACTCGCTGACCCAGCGAGTTCTTCTTTTCTATTGTAACATTGTTAATTGAACTTGGATTTATGACGAGTGAACATTTTAACTGCACATGGGGCGGTTGAACCTACAACCAAAAAACCTGCCGATCCTGTTTCAACAGCCAATTACCACCAATCTGCGATTGGATGTTGGACCATTGGAATTGGTGGATATGACCCCCCAGGTCAAACTTCAGGTTGGAAAAAATATCGTCGAGATACAGCAGAAATTTTCTAAAACAAGAGGGGAAACTCGGGAGGGTAAATGCTAAAATTATAGAGGAGGCTGCAAATAATAGCGAGGGGGTAGCACCTTGTTATCATCCGTTTCTATACTGGGTGGGGCCGGAACCACTGCATTGTTATCTACAGTCGTGGCAATTCCTATTGCCGCGGGTTTCAGAGGTGTAAAGCCGCTGGGGCGGGACTGCAGTGTATGGCATTTAGAGTAGTGGGGAGAAAATTCGAAAATAAAAGTAGAAAGCACGACAGAATATCGGTTCTCGCGAGGTGTTATAAAAATAACCATCGACGTTATCGTGTCCAAAGCGTTGGCTATAACAAAATTATATCGGATGCCAAATTTTGAGTCAGTGGTGGAGATAAGTCTCGATATGAGGATTTAAAAAATACTATTAGAACAAAGGCGCGTGCCACCCTTCCCAAGATTGAGAATACTGATTGGAATAAATTTAGGTTAAAACTGGGAGATAAAGTGGGGGGAAAAGTTACAACACCACCTCCCTCAACTCCGTTGAACCCAATACCATCCAATTTCTCCAATTGCGATTGGGGTGTTGATGAATTGGGGTTGGACAATTGAAGGAAATTGTGATATTTTATAATTAATTTTCTTAAGTATTTGATGAAATGTTGCTGAATCAATTTTAAGAATATTAATTAAATAATCAGTAATACGCAGTAAATAATCAACAAACACTCAGTAATAAGCAGTAAACAATCAGTAATTTTATTAATCCAATAATATTGGTGCAGTAAACAATTTAAATAATCCAATTAATCTAATAATATTGGTGGTTGAATAATTATGAATACATATTGAACATTAATAACGCACTTAGCCAAAAAAAATTTTTTTTTAGGTCCAACCGAGGCTCGAACTCGCGCCAGTAAAACCCTTCTGGGCCCACATCGCTAAGCCTTTACCTAATCTCTTCTCTTCTCTTTTTCATGCTTAGCGTTACACTCACATCTATTACACCCCATCATTGGACTGTCCACCGCGGACCCCTCCTCCTCATTACCTTCATCCGCTATAATGTGTAGAGCAGCCAGAGTGCAATATTCATGTGGCAAAGATCTCACCGGTGAGACCATTTTTATTTTACTGGCGTCCCAGTAAACCTGTTTATTTCTCGTATATAAACCTAACTTTGTTGGGAAAATTAATAGTTGTTTTTTATTTGTTTTTCTTATATTAGGTTATGTTTTCTATGTAATAATAGGGGGTGTTCAGTTTTAAATTATTAATTTTAATTAAAAAATTAATAAAATAACGAACCATCCCGGAAGATATCGTGTGAATTACACTCGGCTATAAATAACCCGTGTACATACCGTCTGTGTAACCTCGATAAGGAGAAATACACTCGGCTATAAATAACCGTGTGTGTACCGTCTGTGTAAATCGATAGCCCGTTTACATACCATCGATAAGGAGAAATACACATGTTAATTAGAACATTGTCATCTGCTTGGCGTTTGTGACGCGTTTGTGAGGAAACAAACTACACATCAGATCGGTTCTATCATTCTAACTGACTTTCGGATTTGAATCATTACTAAACGATAATACTTGCGAGCACGTAATCCCTTGTTAACCATTCGATGCGTAGCCTGAGTGCCACCGCATGGTGGACATAGCAGTGACTCGGCTTTGGTCCCTACCCCACAATGCCGACATGGGCGAGGTGAAACGGACCCTCTTCTCATCCATGCCCGGTGATGTCTGCAATACTCGTAAATACCGGTACGATGACATCTCTCGTGACTACCTGTCTTCAACCACGCACACTTAACTAGAACCATAATGTGATGTATATATATACTGAGTATAACTAATGGATTCTTATCTCTAATAGGGTGTAATCTCGTTGATAACTTCTCATCCAGTTGATGCAAAATATTTCCCACTCTTCTCATCCACACCCGCCGAACAGTGGGGGAAAATCCAAGTAGTATATGGGAATCCACAATGATACCACCTTCCTGATGGAAGCCACCGGGGGGGGGGGGGGGGGGGGTTGGGGTTCCAGAGAGAGGTGGTATCATTTTGACTCCCATATACTACTGCAAAAGTTTGTCATGGGTGGCCTGGTACATAGTGTGAAATCAGAGTTTCTTTGGTATTTCAGTTTGCAATCTTCAATTGAACATCTTCCTACCATTTTACCAGAACATAATATCTTGCGCTCATCTAAGACATGTCTGAATGTCATTGTGCGCGGCTTGCAACATTTTGGACTCGAGGGGAGTCAGAATTATGTGTTTAGATCCTTTCTGTTTATCTTTATAATCCCATAACGCCACTATTTTCTGTGGATATTGCATTCTGATATTGAGTTATCCCTTTAGACTCGTTAATCAATTGTGCATCTTACTCGGTCAAGTTTGCAATTTCTGGCAACTTGTGATCACTGACAGTATTAAGTTTGCGAATACTACATGTACCTGTGAATAAAGTTAGAATAGTATATGTCTGTTATTGACTCGTGGGATAGCGTATCAGTAGCTAGTATGTTTTTGCCAGAAACGTGTTTCATTGACAGGCCATATTGCTTCAACAGCAGTAAAATATCCTGTAAACTGTGATGACATGAATAGAGTATGGTATTTATTTCATGGATATGAGAGGCAAGTGATCTTACTCCACTTGAGCAGTCTGTCCGTACACATAACGTATCTGTTTCCAGCCAAATAACATGTCTCATTATTCATGTTCAATCAGAGCATATTAGTTTTCTGCGAAAATCAATAATATGGAAGCATTCGCCAATGGCTTGCCATTGTGGCACACCATAATACAGTGTCTGGCTTTTTCAAGTCATAATATGACAATTTCAACAAGTGAAACGCAATTTGGATCATCAAGGCACTAATCACTTTTATATTGACAAAGGAGTTGTGATCTCTTAAGAACATATAGTAATCGTAAATAATGATAATGACCATGGAACAATACTGCCTTTTCAACGTGGTAATCAATCTGACATTTTACACACGTCTACACATACTGGACATGTGCACATGGCGTTTTAATGGCGAAAAAGTCATTTAATCACACAAATACTACCTTTTCGACAGTTCTGCTACACTTTCCTGTATCTATAGGGTACTTATTTTATGTAAGCAACTCCTTTGACCGCATGTTGTGTGTGACTGTGCCAGCACTGCCTTTCAGGAACATCAACAAGATGGAGAATATAATGCGGATGGTGATGAAACTGATTGAAAGCACTGTATCCATAATTAAGAAAATTCCTGCATACAAACCATTTGCCGTCCTTATGAATTACATGTCGGATCTATAAATTGTCTATAGTACAAGGTTTTTTGGTGGATTTACATTCCTATGGGTGCCTTGGAGCAAATCAGCTTGGTTGTCCTCTTGACAACCTTGGGCAACTTTTTTAATATGCAAATTAATTGCCGCCATTAGCGGAAAGATATTTCCTATCATAGCTCTACAACTATACACTACAACTTCATACCTATGTGTTCATGGTCAAGGATGACACTGGTGGCATTTATACAGTGATTACATGTATATATTGTCTCATTATGCAAATTGGTTGCCGCCATTAACGAAAATCATATTTTCTTTTATAGATCTGCAACCGTTTATGATAAATTCACGAAAATGGTTTTTAGACCCATGTTTTTCTGGTCTATGATTTCAATACATGTATTTATAAAGTGAGTCCATGCAAATATTTCTGCGAGGATTATTAGTGGCCGCCAATACATAAAACCCAACTTTCACAGCTCTGTAGCGGGTGGTTAGTTGGATGCATGCCAATGGTAATTTAACGATGGGGTTCATCCTTTCCGGAATCTCAGGCTACCTGATTATGTATGTGAGAGTTTGTTATACACTTCATAAGAGTAGTAGGAATATGGCTAATCCTATTACTTTTAGGGGATAGGGCTAAGTGAAACGGTAAAGAAACCTTCAATGAGTATGTAAGAGTACGACATCATCCAACAACAGGTAGGCACTGGGTGAATACTCTTGTGAAACCTACGCTATTGGTTCACCGGTTTCTTCGCGCAGAGAGGGCTGAATACTGGCACTTCCAACAGCTTTGTTTGGAACGGACATTGCCGTACTTCTTCAGTGCAGGCCATGTTCACTACGCTCGGTATATCAGTTGTCACCTGCTAGAGATGCGCAATTGTTGCCAGCAGATGCGCATCGAGATATCATCGCTGGAGCTCATGTATTAGAATTCAGTATCCAGTGACGAGTTTGGAGAACAAACTGCTATCGGGACAGGAACGGGTGGTCTGAAGGGCCTGACGATGTCACCTGAGGTGGTCACTGAATGGATTGATTCATTCCCGTTCTCAGCGTATCTCTCTGATGCTATGGAACAGTCGTACTCCGATGAAGTGCACTGCTCATCATCACCAAGCAAGCATAAAGAGGAAGGTGATAAGAGACGAAAGCTGAACAGTGACGATCGGCAGCGGATTGCCACAGAGCTAACAAGGCATTCCAATATGTTGGAAGTCAAGAGTGACGTCCTCTACAGCATTGTCAATGGTCAGGTAGCTCACAAAGATGTAAATATGGAAGATGCACAAATCATTGGAGCGAAAATGGCCACATCCTTCCGCAACTCTCTGCCGTTTCACTTCCATGCCAAGATATACAGTCAAGTCAAGTCGATGGAGCAACTTAAGAGAGGTGTGAAGGTTAGTGACAAAAATGTATTCAACCTAGAGGCCATCTTCATCCGTCTTTTGTTGGTCGGGCAACAACGACAGTTGCAACTGGAACCCATTTTCCAGTACGAATTGTATGCTGTTCCACCTTCTATCATCGACGAGTATGGCTGCTTGAGGAAAGGAAACAAATATTCACTCGCCAATCATCTCGGTATACCACAACTTGGAGGTCCAGATCCGGACATCGTCATCGTGAATGCACAACAAATTTTCTTTCACATCCTCTGGCCACACGGATGAGTGGTCTCTCGATTTACTCTACTTCCACCGAGAAGATATTGGTCTTTGACAAGTACAACGATAGCTCAGCCAAAGATCACGAGCGGATGCGACGTGCAGTTGTTAGTTCTACTGACTATAATCTGACCATTAACAGGCCCTTACCCAATCGTGATGCCATTCTAAAGAATAAGCACAACAAGCGTGAACTCACCCGCGTGATATCCATACTCAATCTGGGTGATCACATATCCATAGATTATCGGGATGACAGCAGCTTTGCACACGATGAGGCAAGCTTCCGAAATAGACATGGCTGTGGTCCGGATCCTCAGCGATGATACAGATATATTTGTGCTATTAGTCTACTGGGTCTGGGGCAATGAGACATGTATACATATGGGATCTAAGTGTCTGCAGCTACTGGGCATGCATGATTGTTTGATGTACTGGGTAAAGCAAACGCCACTAATGTTGCTCTCATAGAACGGTTCTTCGCAGCTATGAGTGGTTAGCAAACAGGAATATCAATGGGTGCGGCACGCTACCAGATATATGCCAAGATGAAAGTGAAGCCAATGAGCATCATGGCATTGTCTCCGACAGACAATAACCTGCTTCACTGCTTCATCATATGGGTTGTAGCTGCCACAGAAATCAGATGTTGTTACCATCTATTGCGTGTGTAACAATGGGTGTTGCAATATGTGCACTATGAAAGAAGATAGGATGGGAGGTGCACTTCAGATAGATGCCGATGCTGTGGATGAGGATGTGGAGGATGTGGAGGAGCTGGAATAACGCGTGGTATCAGACCGAAGAAATTGCAGCAGCTATAAATTATCTAATTATTAATGAATCCAAAGTTTAAAATTGTTAGTGCATTGGTAGTTATGGAGTTATGGTTACTACAATGGATGGATTTGTAGAAACTGCACGACTACTGAGAAAACATTGATGATGATGAGTAAATGAACAAAGGCATATCATATAGTATACCCCAACAAGAAAATGTGTGTGTATGGGCGGGGGGTGGGGGTGGGGGTGGAAGGGGGCAATCATATAACTTCAGTACCATTGTAATTATGGTAGGTGTACAGCGGTGGCTACGGGGTCTTGAATAAGGCACTACTGTGAGTGCACTCCTGGACCAGCAGTGTATAGTCCATATGAATGCACGACACTAATAATAATATACTAATATTAGCATCTCATTTACATAAAGGCCCACGCATACATGCCATCACTTTATAAATGCATTTATTGTAATCCTCGACCATGAAAACATATGTATTGAAACTATTTTTGAGAAATGATCCCACATAGTAGCACGGCTATCTAAAAAAACAAGGTTTTTTGGTAATGGCGACAACCAATTTCCATAAAGAGAAATCGTATGCATGTACCAACTTTATAAATGCCAAAATCGTAATGATTGACCATGAAAATATAGGTATAGACACCATTTTTGTGAATGTATAGTGAATAGTTATTGACCTATGACAGGAAATAGGTTTTCTGGTAATGGCGGCAACTAATTTGCATATTGAAAAAGTTGCCCAAGGTCGTGAAGAGGACAACCAAGCTGAATTGTTTGAAGACACCCGTATGAATGTAAAGTCAACAAAAAACCTTGTACTATAGACAATTCATAGGTCTGGTAGAGTGGCAAATGCACTACTGTGGCCATTTTGAAATGTAATATGTTTGTCATAAACAGTGACTTGAAATTGACTTTAGTCATATATAATTTACTTTCAATAATGATTATCATCTGGGAAAAAATCAGTCCAAATGATTTGTGCATGATTATATCAGAATTATATGATTTTCGCGGCAGCACAACCTAACCATAAATACACTTTACTAAAGACAGTACGTATAGTGAAGACACAACAAATATTATTTACATAGAGGACATTTTGAAAACAAAATGTCCGCCATACCAGTTATCAGAAAAAGTGGAACCAATCCCAGTTGTGTTATTTGAAGTATGTAGATGGCATAGCCAAAAATAGGATTTCTGGGCGGCCATTTTTAAATCTAAGATGGCCGCCATTGGGGGTTGTTAAAAATGAAAATAACATCAGTGTTATTGTTTGTGGTCAAAAGATGATTATCACCAAAAAAGGAATCGATATTCTACCTGTATTAGAAGTGTATATATAATGAATATATAATTTCAGGGCGGACATTTTGAAATCAAGATGGCGGCCAAAATAATTATCCTAAAAAAAATGGAACCAACCACAGTTTTGTTCTTCGTGCTTGTCACGCCAGGGTGACACTAAGATGAGTTTATTCTTTAGTTGGAACACGAAGCACGTTATAGAAAGAGACACCAAAGTATACACAGGTTGAAGTAACGGACCGAGGTCTATAAATACATTAAATATGCCTAAAAGCATCAATAAACGAAAAAAAAAATAAGCTAAACAATTGTGTTTACTCCCTCCATATAGACTCCATATAGAAGGTTGCGAAGTTTTTAATAGGCCGAACCCGGACGGCCTCGAGACAACGGACTCTCACGAAACGTCAACCGAGTTATATCATTGTCGCCTATTGCAGAAGTTGGGACAGTGTTAGTACTCCGCAACGATATATTCCCCGATGCGCTATGTCAACGCGTTTTTCGAGCTATCGATTGTTTTGTTTTAAACAAATTAGCATTATTGCTAGGTCGTAAAAGATCCGACACATTTCCGAGGCCAATACTGCTATATAACGGCGTAAACATCGGGTTCAAAATACACTTTTCCGTCGTCCCGGCCCGTAAAGAAACATTTTGCACAGAAAAAACATTGTTTCCAATCGAACATTTGATCAAACCTACATTTATACCCGTCATGTGCGTCACGACAGACAATTTAATCGCACAGACATTTCTATCATTTCTCGGACCGAGCTGAAGTTGGCACCCAAAATAATTGGCTAGCACTCATTTTGGTAGCACAAGATTAATTCACTGCAAGCGGTCTAATATGGCGATATTAACAACTTCCGGGAAGTATATAACATATTGTAGTAATAAGTCTGGGACAATTTACAATGGGACGATACAAACAGGGTATGGCGGCACCGTCGGTTAAGGGCGAAAACCACCACGGGAGGGGCAAGTGAAAAGGGCGCGACCGCTAGCACCCAGAGGAAGGTGCCGGGCAGCGACTGGTATAGGGCGGTAGGGCAGAGGCCCAAGTGTACGACGGCACCGTCGGCTAAGGGCCTGAAGTAACTTTGCGGGTATGGTGGCCGGTTGATGCCATAGCATATTTCACGAAATCTGAAAATCGAGGTTGGGCCGATTCAAAAGGGTATGGCGGCTAGCCCCCCAGAGGAAGGTGCCGGGTACCCACTGGTATGGCGACGTAGGGCAGAGGTCCCGGTGTCCGGCGGCACCGTCGGCTAAGCGCCTGAAGTAACTTTGCGGGTATGGTGGTCAGTTGAAGTCATGGCATTTTTCGCGAACGCCACCATTGGAGGGGCAAATCAAAAGGGTATGGCGGCTAGCCCCCCAGACGAAGGTGCCGGGTACCCACTAGTATGGCGACGTAGGGCATGTGCCCCGGTGTCCGGCGGCACCGTCGGCTGAGGGCCTGAAGTAACTTTACGGGTATGGTGGTCAGTTGAAGTCATGGCATTTTTCGCGAACGCCACCATTGGAGGGGCAAATCAAAAGGATATAACGCCTGCCCCCGTCGCACGCATGTTCGTTGTAGGGTGGCCTGATAGTATGTGTTGAATAGTCCCGATTGTGATCCCAATGGAAATGCATATTATATTTCAGTGTGCTAAATGAAGGATTCGAATTAGGAAAAGAAAGAACGGTATATACTCGGATGGTGCAGGTACGTAAACTGTCGGAAATATTAAACTGAGTGCCTGCGCCTGCCTTGCGCCCGTCTGGATCCGCACATGCAACGAATGAAGGACCACGTGACCAATTGTGTAACTTGTACTGTGTTTCTTGTTCTTTTTTTGTTATTCCATACATGACATTTAATATTTATGTGAAATATTCTGTATGCCAAATACAGAATAGTGTAATTAAAATTAATATTTTATTTGGGTGCGGTCGATTGCCTTATTTGGTTCAGTAGTACTATATTGTTTACATGTGCAATTATAATGCTGTTTACGACTAAAGTAAAGGAGATGAAGGTTAGAACACACCAAAGACATTTACTATATACTTTAACAGAAGCCCAGCCAATAAGGCCAGTCTCTCCTACTTTCACTATTCGTACGGATGTCGCCCCAAAATGTTCCTCAAGTGAAACTGTGTAGTAACGGATTAAAATTTGCAAGCAACTTGTGTCTGTGACCTCACAACACACGCATTATTTGTTGTATACCGGACTACATTTGCATATCCCCTTGGCGATTTCGCAACCTTTACTATTCTCTAACCTAAACGTATGCGCTATTTTAGGCTGCCTAGTCCATTAAAAGCACGTGATACGCTTTACAACTACGTTACGGCGCGGTTGCGTACCTGCCCCGATTGGTGTAGACATTTGTGGCTGTGATTGGAGAAATGGGATTTTGGTTTTTTTGCATGTGTGACCACTTATGTAGTCTGGTAACGATAAATATTTATTAGAAGCAGCTAGGGCATGTATTTCATTGATAAAAAGATGAACGGTGCAGATCCTTATCAGACTGTGCAAACTGTGCATGTTTTTCGGACGGAGGGAGGGAGGGGGGATTCTGTCCTAGGCAGCATTTCCACGGGGGGGGGGGGGAGGGATTTTGTCCTCCTGTGTCAAAAGACATGGGGAGGGGGGGGGGGGGGGGGGGGAGGGGGGGGGGGGGGGGGGGGGGGGGGGGGGGTGATTATGTCCGGGGGTGGGGGTGGGGGTGGGGGGTATGTCCTACACTGAATCAGCAGTGTTTAAAATGAGCGATTAATATTTCGGTGACAAACACACTCGTCTCCAACTATTAACTTCAAAGTACATGTACGTCAAAATCAAAGTCTAATTCGGTTACTTTGTTCGCAAATTATTTTACAGACAACACGGTCATACCTCGGGTAACATAGCTTTTAGAGTGACTGTAAGAAGGTGCCCGTTTCAACGAATATCACGGAACGTGATACGCTAATTCGAAAATGAAAAAAGATGGTGTCATTATTATTATCATCTAAAAAGTACCAAAATAATATTAACTTACAAACATACGTTTCATATCAATGGATAGACAAATGAATGAGCTAATTGAAAATACCTGTGATTTATTTTGTAACTATACTTGTAAACAGAGATTTTGCAATTTTCCCAACGAAAATCGCGAAGAAAAATCACAATTTGCTATGCTATATAAATCATATAAAAACTACCGACTACGTTAAAAGCTCAAAAGGACGATCGAAACATCATCATAAAGTACAATAATTGAAGTTTAAAATGTGACCTGTGATTTTTCAATCGGTTGTGAAGTTTAAAAGTTACGTAAGAAAACGTCTCGTATATAATTCCATATAAATATCAACGTTACTGTTGCAGACTGTGACCGGATTAGCTCAGTAGGTACAGCGTCGGACTGCGGATCGGCAGACCCGTGGTTCAATTCCCACCTCGACCGCTCCGAATGACCGATTCGGCGTGTCCTTGGGAAAGACAACTTCGTGCTAGCCTAGTCCTATTAAATAGTCAGTCCCGACATGCAAGGTCATCGAGCCAGTGCCGTCGTTAAATCAAAGCATTTACATTTTAATTTACATGCACACTTTGTACAGGTAAGGTGGCGGCGAAAGTTTGATATGTTTAATTGTACAGTGAATTCAGTCGAGGATACTGTTTAATTCGCCACATATTGCTAACAATACCGTCTTCCCTGGACATTATATATTTATATATATAAATATAAAAATGCACAAATATGCGAAACAAAAATTTTTTTCCCGGTTTATAACTGCTTGCTTATGATCATGGTGATATTAAGTGATTTAAAATATGGCAC
The DNA here is from genome assembly GCA_029237695.1 of Conchocele bisecta. NCBI lineage: Eukaryota > Metazoa > Mollusca > Bivalvia > Lucinida > Thyasiridae > Conchocele > Conchocele bisecta. The sequence continues at coordinate 125,545,001 of CM055267.1, read as the reverse complement.
AGTTATGAAATTCGATAAAATTGTACCTTCGATTTATGTATGTAATTTACTGTGCATGATATATCATCGGAGACACGGTGTCTTTTAAACACCCAGCCGCTGGACTATGACCTAATTCACAATGAAACCGGATGAACTCCTCGTGTTTGGACTGCCGTGCACTGTGAAACTGACATAGTAGACAATCGAAAGTTATGGCATTAGCAACCAGTATACAGACTATCCATGATCACAGTTCTTTCACTTCATGATTATTGAACGTGTACATCTGAAAACATGCACTCACCGAATGATATGGTTTTTTTTATGTGTTTGAAAAAAAAGCCGTATATATAATAAAGTAAATTATCACTATCGTCTGGTGACAAGTTATCATCCATGGGATAAGATATGTTGTCTCGTGCAGTTGGAATATTGTTACATCTGATTCAACACATTTCCGGTCAGCCGCAATTTACTGTTAACTCGGTAGAAGTTTGACAACGTCTTCGCACATGGAGTCAGCCTTAGTTGGTGTGCATAGTGAATTGGAGTTTTGCAAACATTATACATCCAGAACAGCATGAGTGTGCATCCATGCAATCTGCTCAGGATATGCACTGTTTGTCATTACATCTATGAAACACCGCCATGCTTGTTCAAAGCAATATAGATAGTTATAAGGCTACAGAAGTGTACTATTTGATCAGGAGCTACACTTGTGACACATCCCATAAGCCCTATTTATCCATTCACACTTACGATTATTCAATGCGCATATTATGCATAAAACGGGACAACTCATGGGCGAACTGCAAAAAAACATTTATGCGCGTTGCAAGTGACATTCACGGGATACGGACAAAAGCCCCCCTCCCCCACCCCCAGCCATCCGGACATAATCATTACACGTTTTTTACACATGAGGACAAAAGGAAAAAATAACCCACAGCCCGCGTAAAATGCAGGTACGATATCCCGCACCACCTACCACTCATCCACCCTTTCTAAAATCATACGTAGGAAATACAACCTCCTCCACCCACCGAAAAACAAAAATTAAATACAACATTAATTATGCTGACAGACAGAAACAACCGTAGTCTACTTCATTTATTTAATTTTACTATTGTTGGGAGTAAAATCTGATGTCTATTCGGATTGCAAGCACATTTTTTGTTTGATTCATATCGGGAACATTTTTAATTCGCTGTCTATATGACCATTCAGTAAACTTTAAATTCAAACCCAGTATTATGATCATGTTTACTGTTTGCTAAATTTCCATAAATGCAATGTATGGGAACGGTTCATAATGTGATAATTGAAATTTAATATACAGTGAAAACTAACCCTTTCAATATCAGAATACATCAGACACGTGTGATGAGTCACACATTATTATTATTAGCCGATCTATTTATAGATCGGCTAATATATTGGTTATCCATCGAATTCTGAAAAAGTTTGTAGCAACCCTTTTCTCCGCTATTCGGTAATCTACGAACGCGAATTTTTCTGTATCACTTCCAAATTGCATCAACCGATAAAGTTTGCATTTTTGGCAATTATCTCCGTTTAAAACTTTACTTATAGCCAAATAACACAATTTTGAATACGTAATGAGCTGAACGCCGGAAGAGATTTAACCCGGAAGTTATTGTTGTTGAAGTCCATAGTTGGCTCTAATGGCCATATACGCCAACATACGCCGATTATTGGGCTAATTTAAAGCTTTTATTTATAAAACAGAACAAGTTTCAGCCACGTATAATCGCGTCAAATGTGTTTATTCGGCTAATGTATAATCGACCTCTGCTCAAAATCTCCTTACTAGCAACCCCAGCATTTTCGGGTTTATCCAGCATCTCGGGTTTATCCCATTGGATCGCGTATGCGCGTCATTTGACGCTAGTTAATATTCACAAAATTTTCCACCAATCAAAACGAAGAATTGCCCTTCATAGCCAACTTTGATTTGTTTACGTATCATGCAGGGATGGCAGGGCAGGGATGCATCCAGCACGCGCGATGGCGGCAATCCCCCTTAATTATTGTCAATGCCGCAAATTATTGATTGTCTTGCGCCCGACATCGCGCAAAAAATCACGGATGGGGCACATTAGGCCAATCTGGGCATGTGCCTGAATACGCAGGAGCTTGCGTCTATTTTTAGATGACACTGTAACCGCTAGATATATATAGCCCTGGTAGCTCCGCCCACTCGAGTGCTGCCACAGAATTCGGACAAACACACAATGACTACAACTTTGTGTATTGCGGAGTGTAATTTTTTGATAAATAGAGCATACAGTACAGGTGTTACGCTGGAATATTTCGCAACATAATGGTGACAACAAAACATTGCTGCTTTGGCATTGCTGCTATTGGATGGATTTGGGAACGGGTTTCCAAAACCTGCACAAAATCGAGAAAAATGTCAACGCTGGGTACAGAACTGTGGTCGAAACTAGTTTACCATTGACAATGTTACCAGAGACACCTACATATGTTCGATGAGCTTTACCCTGATTTGATCGGCTAATAACATCATGCTCTGCATGACTTTTCATTTGTTTCTTCGTCTACAGAAATCTATAGACGTGTCAGCAAACCAGCTAGACACACTGATAAATATTTCAATTTCTGGTAATCTTGACATATTGAATAACTCGTGTCAGACTATCTGTCTACTCTCAGTTACTATATATTACTCGGAAATTTAGCTTTTATTAATATTACTCGGAAATTTAGCTTTTATTAACACAGCGATATAGCAATGGCAACAATAGCAATATTTAGGACAGCTACGTGAGACGATTGACAGACTTCTGCAACAGCGACATGAACGTTCCAGCGACAGTATAATTCTTTTGCGCTGCTGGAATGCGGGCCGTCACTGTCTTTACAGAGGACCGGTTTCGACAACAATTCGACCGACTACTGGCATTCCAACCACAGGCGGTGTTCATCAACTTGGGCGGAAACGACATCGAATGTAGTAGCATCCCAGCAGAAATTCTTCGTCACATAACTGCAGTCGTTAGTACATTGCGTGAGCAGGGAGTACAGACGGTATATTATCAGGAAGTTGGAAAACGTGGGAAATTTCGTGGAAGTCTGACGGGTGATCAATTAGAGCGACAACGGCGACCATTAACAAATCAAAGTACTGAAAGTACTGACTGGCGGGAGACAAGTAGCCACTTGTCAATTTGCATACTCAGAAATTCCTTGTTAGAAATATATTCGATGTTGATTATTGGATGTACAATCTGCAAATTTGGAGAACTTCATCAGTTACTGGTGTTTGTAAAATACAGCCTGCTCTAAACACAAATAGGTTGATGAAGCAAAGGTGCTTTATGAAAATCGCCCGTAAACCACAATATGAAAAAGAAATGGCCTTCGACGTCGCATTGCGACTGCGTGGTACACGATACGGGGGGGGGGGGGGGGGGGGGGGGGGGCGGTCTCAATAACAGCAATTTGTTCTCTTCAAAAGTAAAGATGGGCATGCCAACTATTTTACACATAATGTTGAGCATTGCCGTTGCTATTAATAACTTGCTTTCAATTCACTCGCTGACTTTAAATGTCACCTGACTGTTGTTAATTGCGAACGCAAATTGACCCTATTGAGACGTCCCCCGATGAACAGAGAGCCACTTCCGAAACGAAAGTAGACCCGTGCAAACGGCCAGAATGACGATCCCAATAGCGTGGAGACAGTATGTCTCCCGCCAAAAACTGAAGAAAATATTCGAGGACACATTCATAGCATTTCACAAGATTGTCCATTATCCGCAGCACTTTGCCAACGACCTTGTCCACTACTCACATCAGGGAATGAGATCCTACTTTCACGAAGTTCGACGCATGCTGCTGAGACACATTTCCAGCGTTAAAAACTGCATTTCTATGACGACAAAACGGCCCTTTTCAGGGCCACTGAAATTATACAGAATAAAACCTATATATTGCTATATTTTAATTCAAAAAATGTTTCGTTGTCTAACTACAGTCAATGTAGAAGTCTGCTGTGTTGTTCTAATTACGCACTGTCATTAGTGTATAATTACTCTATGTACCATATTTCATACAGACATATTTTTACCGAATATGCACGTTAAATCCAATAACATATATAGTCAAACCTCTCTAAACCCGACATATTGGGAGGTGCACAAGGTGTCCGGCTTAGAGATATTCACAAGGTGTCCGGTTTAGAGAGGTTCCACTGTATATGCATTTTCCGTTCTCATTTCAGTCATTCACCCCACACCAATACAGCAGGTTAACACGGGATCGAACCCGTCTGCCCAGCCTTACATGACCTTAGCTGTTGATAGGCCGCTAAACACCAATAAACAAACAAACAAACAAACAAACAAACAAACATTGGAAATTCGGAAATGCAACAATATACGTAGCACATGTTCAATGCATCACACACTAACAATTATACATGTGCATATTCACACACTAACAATTATACATGTGCATATTCACACACTAACAATTATACATGTGCATATTCACACACTAACAATTATACATGTCATATTCACACACTAACAATTATACATGTGCATATTCACACACTAACAATTATACATGTCTTATTTATTTTTATAAAGAATTTAATACTTAAATTGAAAGTAGATCAACATTTCAATTCTTTACTCGTGATTTCACAAAATTACTACAAATGAAGGAGACAGAGTAGCCGATGCATACAAATATACATATTATGCACACAATGTATATGAAGTGACGGAAACGCGATAGCAATGGTTTGTTTAACGTCGCTTCATACTATGGGAACACTGAATATTTATGCTGAATTGATCCATTTTAGCGCTTGAATGATCCATTTTCATGCTGAACTGAACCATTTTAATACTGAACTGATCCATTTTAATGCTGAACTGAACCATTTTAATACTGAACTGAACCATTTTAATGTTGAACTGAACCATTTTAATGCTGAACTGAACTGAACCATTTTAATGCTAAACTAAACCATTTTAATGCTGAACTGAACCGTTGAACTGAACCATTTTAATGCTGAACTAAACCATTTTAATGCTGAACTGAACCATTTTAATGTTAAACTGAACCATTTTAATACTGAATGATCCATTTTAATGCTGAACTGAACCATTTTAATGCTGAACTGAACCATTTTAATGTTGAACTGAACCATTTTAGTGCTGAACTGAACCATTTTAATGCTGAACTGAACCATTTTAATGCTGAACTGAACCATTTTTATACTGAACTGAACCATTTTAATGTTGAACTGAACCATTTTAATGCTGAACTGAACCATTTTATTGCTGAACTGAACCATTTTAATGCTGAACTGAACAATTTTAATGCTGAACTGAACCATTTTAATGCTGAACTGAACAATTTTAATGCTGAACTGAACAATTTTAATTTTGCTGAACTGAACCATTTTAATGAACTGAACCATTTTAATGTTGAACTGAACCATTTTAATGCTGAACTGAACCATTTTAATGCTGAACTGAACAATTTTAATGCTGAACTGAACCATTTTAATGTTGAACTGATCTATGCTGAACTGAACCATTTTAATGTTAAAGACTATTTGCTGAACTGAACCATTTTAATGCTGAATTGATCAATTTTGCTGAACTGAACCATTTTAATGCTGAATTGATCCATTTTAAGCGCTGAATGATCCATTTTATGCTGAACTGAACCATTTTTAATACTGAACTGATCCATTTTAATGCTGAACTGAACCATTTTAATACTGAACTGAACCATTTTAATGTTGAACTGAACCATTTTAATTCTGAACTGAACTGAACCATTTTAATGCTAAACTAAACCATTTTTAATGCTGCGAATTGAACCTGAACCATTTTAATGTTGAACTAAACCATTTTAATGCTGAACTGAACCATTTTAATGTTAAACTGAACCATTTTAATACTGAATGATCCATTTTAATGCTGAACTGAACCATTTTAATGCTGAACTGAACCATTTTAATGTTGAACTGAACCATTTTAGTGCTGAACTGAACCATTTTAATACTGAACTGAACCATTTTAATGCTGAACTGAACCATTTTAATGTTGAAACTGAACCATTTTAATGCTGAACTGAACCGACCATTTTAATGCTGAACTGAACCATTTTAATACTGAACTGAACCATTTTAATGTTGAACTGAACCATTTTAATGCTGAACTGAACCATTTTAATGCTGAACTGAACCATTTTAATGTTGAACTGATCTATTTTGCTGAACTGAACCATTTTAATGCTAAACTGATCTATTTTGCTGAACTGAACCATTTTAATGCTGAATTGATCCATTTTAGCGCTTGAATGATCCATTTTCATGCTAAACTGAACCATTTTAATACTGAACTGATCCATTTTAATGCTGAACTGAACCGTTTTAATACTGAACTGAACCATTTTAATGTTGAACTGAACCATTTTAATGCGCTGAACTGAACCATTTTAATGCGCTGAACTGAACCATTTTAATGCTGAACTGAACCATTTTAATGTTGAACTGATCTATTTTGCTGAACTGAACCATTTTAATGCTAAGCTGATCTATTTTGCTGAACTGAACCATTTTAATGCTAAACTGATCTATTTTGCTGAACTGAACCATTTTAATGCTGAATTGATCCATTTTAGCGCTTGAATGATCCATTTTCATGCTGAACTGAACCATTTTAATATTGAACTGATCCATTTTAATGCTGAACTGAACCATTTTAATACTGAACTGAACCATTTTAATGTTGAACTGAACCATTTTAATGCTGAACTGAACTGAACCATTTTAATGCTAAACTAAACCATTTTAATGCTGAACGTGAAACCTGTTGTTTTAATGCTGAACCAAATTTTAATGCTGAACTGAACCATTTTAATGTTAACTGAACCAATTTTCTGAATGAACCATTTTAATGCTGAACTGAACCATTTTAATGCTGAACTGAACCATTTTAATGTTGAACTGAACCATTTTAGTGCTGAACTGAACCATTTTAATACTGAACTGAACCATTTTAATGTTAAACTGAACCATTTTAATGCTGAACTGAACCATTTTAATGCTGAACTGAACCATTTTAATACTGAACTGAACCATTTTAATGTTGAACTGAACCATTTTAATGCTGAACTGAACCATTTTAATGCTGAACTGAACCATTTTAATGTTGAACTGATCTATTTTGCTGAACTGAACCATTTTAATGCTAAACTGATCTATTTTGCTGAACTGAACCATTTTAATGCTGAATTGGTCCATTTTAGCGCTTGAATGATCCATTTTCATGCTGAACTGATCCATTTTAATGCTGAACTGAACCGTTTTAATACTGAACTGAACCATTTTAATGTTGAACTGAACCATTTTAATGCTGAACTGAACTGAACCATTTTAATGCTAAACTAAACCATTTTAATGCTGAACTGAACCGTTGAACTGAACCATTTTAATGCTGAACTGAACTGAACCATTTTAATGCTAAACTAAACCATTTTAATGCTGAACTGAACCGTTGAACTGAACCATTTTAATGTTGAACTGAACCATTTTAATGCCGACGCAAACCATTTTAATGCCGACGCAAACTATCTTAATGCTGAACTGAACCATTTTAATGCTGTACTGAACCATTTTAATGCTGAACTGAACCATTTTAATGTTAAATTGAACCATTTTAATGCCGACTCGAACCATTTTAATGCCGAAGCAAACTATCTTAATGCTGAACTGATCAATTTTAATGCTGAATGATCCATTTTAATGCTCAACTGAACCATTTTAATGCTGAACTGAACCATTTTAATACTGAATGATCCATTTTAATGCTGAACTGAACCATTTTAATGCTGAACTGAACCATTTTAATGCTGAACTGATCCATTTTAATGCTGAACTGATCCATTTTAAAGCTGAATGATCCATTTCAATGCTGAATTGAAGCATTTTAATGCTGAACTGAACCATTTTAATGCTGAACTGAATCATTTTAATGCTGAACTGAACCATTTTAATGTTGAACTGAACCATTTTAATGCTGAACTGAACCATTTTAATGTTGAACTGAACCATTTTAATGCCGACGCGAACCATTTTAATGCTGACGCAAACTATCTGAATGTTGAGCTGAACCATTTTAACTGAATAATTTTAATGCTGAACTGAACCATTTTAATGTTGATCTGAACCATTTTAATGCTGAACTGAACCACTTTAATGCTGCACTGATCAATTTTGCTGAACTGAACCATTTTAAAGCTGAACTGATCTATTTTGCTGAACAAAACTGTTTTAATGCTGAACTGATCCATTTTAATGCTGAATGATCCATTTTAATGCTGAACTGTACCATTTTAATGCTGACTGATCCATTTTAATGCTGAACTGAACCATTTTAATGCTGAACTGATCTATTTTGCTGAAATGAACCATTTTAATGCTGAACTGATCTATTTTGCTGAAGAGAACTATTTTAATGCTGACGCGAACCATTTTAATGCCGACGCGAACTATCTTAATGCTGAACTGATTCATTTTAATGCTGAACTGAACCATTTTAATGCTGAACTGAACCATTTTAATACTGAATGATCCATTTTAATGCTGAACTGAACCATTTTAATGCTGAACTGAACCATTTTAATGCTGGACTGATCCATTTTAATGCTGAATGATCCATTTCAATGCTGAACTGAAGCATTTTAATGCTGAACTGAACCATTTTAATACTGAACTGAATCATTTTAATGCTGAACTGAACCATTTTAATGTTGAACTGAACCATTTTAATGTTGAACTGAACCATTTTAATGCTGAACTTAACCATTTTAATGTTGAACTGAACCTGAACTGAACCATTTTAATGCCGATGCGAACCATTTTAATGCCGACGCAAACTATCTTAATGCTCACGCAAACCATTTTAATGCTGATCTGAACCATTTTAATGTTGAACTGAATAATTTTAATGCTGAACTGAACCATTTTAATGTTGATCTGAACCATTTTAATGCTGAACTGAACCATTTTAATGCTGAACTGATCCATTTTAATGCTGAACTGAACCATTTTAATGTTGAACTGAACCATTTTAATGCCGACGCGAACCATTTTAATGCGGACGTAAACTATCTTAATGCTGACACAAACCATTTTAATGTTGAACTGAACCATTTTAATGTTGAACTGAACCATTTTAATGCCGACGCGAACCATTTTAATGCTGACGCAAACTATCTTAATGCTGACGCAAACCATTTTAATGCTGAACTGAACCATTCTAATGTTGAACTGAATCATTTTAATGCTGAACTGAACCACTTTAATGTTGATCTGAACCATTTTAATGCGGAACTGAACCATTTTAATGCCGACGCGAACCATTTTAATGCTGACGCAAACTATCTTAATGCTGACGCAAACCATTTTAATGCTGAACTGAACCATTCTAATGTTGAACTGAATCATTTTAATGCTGAACTGAACCATTTTAATGTTGATCTGAACCATTTTAATGCGGAACTGAACCATTTTAATGCTGAACTGATCCATTTTAATGCTGAACTGAACCGTTTTAATGCTGAACTGATCCATTTTAATGCTGAACTGAAACATTTTAATGCTGAACTGATCTATTTTGCTGAACTGAACCATTTTAATGCTGATCTGATCGATTTTAATGCTGAATGATCCATTTTAATGCTGAACTGAACCATTTTAATGCTGAACTGATCTATGTTGCTGAACTGAACCATTTTAATGCTGAACTGATCCATTTTAATGCTGAATCATTCATTTTAATGCTGAACTGAACCATTTTAGTGCTGAACTGAACCATTTTAATACTGACCTGAACAATTTTAATGCTGACCTGAACAATTTTAATGGCGACCTGAACCATTTTAATGCTGACGCGAACCATTTTAATGCCGACACGAACTATCTTAATGCCAACGCAAACCATTTTAATGTTGAACTGAAACATTGTAATGTTGAACTGAACGATTTTAATGTTGAACTGAACCATTTTAATGCTGAACTGAGCCCAAATATTACCCAAACCATACTAGCCAGTTTCCGATAGTTCCATGGACTTTCAGCCGGATCCAGATGAGTTATGAGGTGAATCCATGGCTGAAATTAGTTGTGAATAATACTAAAACCATACTAGCCAGTTTCAATGAGTTTCATGTACTTTCAGCCAGATCCAGATGAGTTATGAGGTGAAAGGTGAAAGGTGAAAGTCCATGGAACTCACGGAAACTGGCTAGTATTGTTTGGGTAATATTCCCAACTAATTTCAGCCATGGGTTCACCTCATGACTCATCTGGATACGGCAGAAAGTCCATGAGACTCACGGAAACTGGCTAGTATGCTTTGGGTAATATTTCCAACTAATTTCGTCATGGGTTCACCTCATAACTCATCTGGATCCGGCTGAAAGTCCATGGAACTCACGGAAACTGGCTAGTATGGTTTGGGTAATATTTACAACTAATTTCAGCCATGGACTTTCAAAACATACTAGCCAGTTTCCGTGAGTTCCATGGACTTTCAGCTGGATCCAGATGAGTTATGAGGTGAACCCATGGCTGAAATTAGTTGGGAATATTACCCAAACCATACATATATACTAGCCAGTTTCCGTGAGTTCCAGGGACTTTCAGCCGGATCCAGATCAGTTATGAGGTGAACCCATGGCTGAAATTCTTTGGGAATATTACCAAAACCATACTAGCCAGTTGCCGTGAGTTCCATGGACTTTCATCCGGATCCAGATGAGTTATGAGGTGAACCCATGGCTGATATTAGTTGGAAATATTACCCAAACCATATTAGATAGATAGATAGATATTCTTTATTTATAGAGGGTGACTCGGTTGGTCGGAACCAATCTTCCCCGAGGCCCTCTTAAGAAGTGCATATACATCTACATACATAAATATACAATACATATTGAAATGATTACATGTTGTATGCATACGTGAATTTAACATGAAGAAATAATAATGATGAGCCATAACGAAAAGTGGTACATGTGTCCCGACAGTCCCATATCAGACTGCGCATCGACGCAGCTTGAACTGGGTTTAACACGTTTATTTCTCAGTGATAGTTTCAGTTTTTGCTATAAGACGCTAAAATTCGTTCTCGTGCGCCTGATATAGGGTTACACGGTCGCTAAGCTCCACAAGACCAATTTTATCATGGCAAATCAAACACGCGGTCATTGTAAACTGTATACTATACATCGTAATTTCGCGATTAGTGACGCTGGCGGGGGGCACAATTAACAAGTTTATATTAATTGATAATACCGCTACTTCAGCCGCTATCGAACCTTCATCCAGTTAAGACAATTACGGGAAAATGTATTTAACGACGTGGAACGTCTTATGTCAATTGGAATACTATTCCAGATTAGCGCGCCTGAGTATGAAAAGCTGTTTTTAAAGAGATTACTTTTAGGTTTGGGAACTTCGTAATTCATATCTGTTTCAGACCTTAATACCATACTCGTATTTTGTTAGTGATTAGTGCGCATTTAAAATAATTCACATACATATAGGGGGTCGGTGGGGGGGGGGCCATTTTATTAGTTATTTTGTACATAGTTTTCGCTTTTTGGAGAAATACGCTTTCGTCAAAGGTCAAAATGTTGAGTAATTCTAATGAGTTTTGCAAATCAATATATTCGTTTCCAAGAATGATTTTACATGCTCGCCGTTGAAGTTTGGTTATTATGTACATATTTCGATTTGACGATTTTCCCCATACTATATTGCAATATGTGAAATGTGGCTGAATATAGGCCTTATAGAATAATATTCGGTGCTCAGTAGATAGATAAGGTCTGATTTGATATAATAGCCAGAGATATGATGAAATCTTTTTTGAGATACCGTTAAATTGGTCATTCCACTGGAGATTTTCATCTACATGTATACCCAAAATTTTATTACCAGTAGTGATATCGAGGCTTACATTGTCATATTTGAGTTCGATCATATTGTCTCGCAAACATGTTCGTTTTTGTCTACTTGTTATTAACATGATTTTGGTTTTTCCTTTATTAAGCAGCATGCCGTTAGCCTCACACCATAATTCTAAACTGTCAAGTGCTTGTTGGAAACGGTGTCTTTTAAGTCCCCTACAGTTGATTGCATGTCATTAAATTGTTGTGATCATCGCATACAGATCGGTTCCTGTTACGTGTTGACGGAGAATAAGTGGCAAATCATTTATAAACAAAAGAAAAAGTGTCGGTCCAAGAATTGACCCCTGGGGTACTCCACAGTTGATAGGTAGAGATTCAGATGTTTCTTCCATTACTTTGAAACAAGTTGTTGTCTTTGTTCCAGGTATGATTTGAACCAACCCAGGCTTACGTTACTGCACTTGTATGGTCGAAGTTCATCCAGGAGAATTTTGTGATCAACAAGATCGAAGGCTTTACGAAAGTCGACTAAAATACACCCTACTAATTTACCCCGATTTATTGCTTGTAGAAAGTTTTCAAGAAGAGCAATTAACGCTGATTCTGTCGAGTGACCTGTACGAAATCCACTCTGGGTTTGATGCAATAGTTTAAACGTTGTTAAATATTCCATAAAATGTTTCCCATTTTTCAATTAATTTTGAAAGCGTCGGCAAAATTGATATCGGACGATAATTATTTACTTCGTCTTTTGCACCGCTTTTATACAGAGGATGTACTTTTGCTTGTTTCCATGCACTGGGGAAGATAGAACTAGTGAAACTCACATTTACTACATATGTAATACTTTTCGAGATAGCGGTGGCAGATAATGTTAGCAATCGTGGCCCTATTAAATCTAGTCCAGTAGATTTTGATATATCTAATGATGTTAAATACCTTTTTACGAATATTTAATTAATCAAAGGAATGTTAAAATTATAATTTTGCGGTGTATGTTCGTTTACGAAATTTGTAATATGATCAAAATTTGATTCTGGAATGGGACCTTTAAGATTTGATGCTATAGTGGAAAAATATTCGTTAAAAATATTCGCCATATGTGTATTTTCTGTGCATAGCTGACCAGTTAGACTGTTTATACCTAATAACTGTTCCGATTTACCATCATGTTTTGATGCACCAAATTCTTTGAATAATTTCCAGATAGTACGAGGGTCATCCTTGCCTTCTTCAATTTTAGATTTATACGAATCCAGTTTTAGATTTTTCTATTAAAGCTGATACTTTATTTCGTAATAATTTGTATTGTTCATAATTACCGTTAATTTTACACTTATTTCTATCTTTTATGCAATCTAAAATTTCGGATGATAGCCAATCAGGTTGTATTTTAGTTTTAATCCTGTGTATCCGCAAAGGAGCGTGAGTGTTAACCACGTTAACAAACAGTGTCGTCCATGCGTCAAGAATGTCATCAATATGATTAAAATAATGTACAGTTTCCCATTAAAACGGCGTTTAAATCATTAACAAATGCTATTTCATCAAAATGCTTAAATGATCTATACTTGATTTCATGATGCGCGTGTTTTCTAGGTATGTAATTTAGCTTCCGATTACAGAAAATTGCACGGTGGTCACTGATATTTAATTCTTTAACACTAATTTGCGAAATATGTTCTTCATGGGTTACGTAGATGTGATCAATTAACGTGCGTGAGATATCTGTTACACGAGTAGCCTGACTAATTAACTGGCTAAGGCCCAACGCGTGAATTTAATTTGACCATTCTCTATTAGTGGTATCGCATAACAAGTTTTTATTTACATCTCCTAATAAAATTATTTCCTTTCCTACGTTCATTGTATTGTCCATTAATTGTTCAAACCTGTCAGTCCATTCTACTTTGAAGTGCGGGGGTCTGTATAAACATCCTACTAAAAATGACTTGCTTTTTTCGGGAGTAATTTCCAGCCAGATACATGATATATTAAACATTTCTAAGTCATCCCTACGCTTTACAATTACACCATCACGAACATAAACCATTAACCCCCCACCTGCATTGTCAATATTGTCTTTACGAAACGGAGTTTGAAATCCGTCTATCTTAAATAAACCTGTAGTTTTGTGATATTTCAGTTTAGTCTCACTTAAGCCGAAAAGATGCAGATTTTCATTTTCGTTTGATTTTAACATACATTTCAATTCTTCAAATTTGCTAAGATTCCGCGCACATATACCCTGTATATTTAAATAACCAATGTTAAGTCCTTTCTTGCTTAAATTTAGATTAACTACATTTGTGGATTCATTTTCCTTGTTGTTTTGCATATACGATGGCGAGCGTAATGTATTTGTAGAAACATTATCACATATATTGTTACCGCATGTTTTGACATGTCGCGTAATTTCACAAACGTTCATATGCTGTGCTGAATTACCACCTGATTGACAATCATTGGTAATTGTAGCCGTGTCTAATTCATTTATTTCGATAGTGTCCAGGGCAGTGTAGCCTATATATACTTTATTGCAGGTGCACATAATTTCATTACACACGGAGCACATTTCATGTAATTGAGCAAATCTATTATGTAATGTTATGTGTCCGCCTGCATTCCACGACATGGCATTAATGCCTAAATGCTACCTATTTGGACAGTCTGCAATTGTGTGACCAGCTAAACGACAATAGTAACACAAGCCGGCCCTCACATTGTTCCTATGTCCATTTTGTCGTGAACCACGGTTCGTGTTGTTTCGACTAACGTCTTGGTGATCACGAGTTCCTCTGGCTCGTCTGTCGTCAGACCCTCGTTGGTGGCGCACGAAAACACATGTTTCGTAGTCTGTAACCACGGCGATGTGGTTGTGTATTGCGTGCAGCAAACGCTTTATCCCGGGAAGTGTCAGATGGATTCGGTCGCGATTGAAATATCGTTGTAGCAGCATCTCATTATTATCATAAAAGAATCCGTTGGTGTCTGCAATACACTGCACATCCTTGTTCGACCAGTAGACGGCCAATCTGTCTATGCTGGTGTTTATGTGGTCAACGTTAATATCTCCTCTCGGGGCGACGCTGCATATGTATATATGGCAGTCACTATTTGCCGCCTTAATTTTCGCCAGTAGTTGATCGTACCTCTCCTCGAACAGTTCTATGTCGGTGTCGTTTGCAGCATCATTACCGCCACAATATATCACTACATTGGAGAATGAATTCAAATCATACATGTCAATTTCCGCTGATACTGTCCGGATTGTCGCACCCCCAATTGATTGTTTGTGAATACCCCCTTTAAGCCCTTTCTTGTTCACACCACTTAACAGGGAATCACCAATTAGCAGGGTTTTGTTTCCTGGGTGTGGTACTGTGGGGGGTCGCGACTGGCTGGACGGGATCTGGTTGGCATTTATAGATGGCACGTTTTCTGGCGAGAAGTTCACTGAACAAGGCGTAAGGTGGTCATTTGACCGACGTGTAATACGTATGGGAATGTTGAGACTGGGTGTGCCCTGGCTTGCGTACATCGGGGAAATCCTCTGATATTGCTGTACAGGCTGGCGATTTGTAACGGTGTCTTTTCCAACTGGCCTATTTTCCGTACAGCTTCTGGGCATAATGTCCACTCTGCGGGCGATATGTTCCCACCGTTCAACGACAGGTTGTGCTGCAACTTCGGAATATAACCGAGAAGGTGTTAATTTATCCATACAACTGATAAAAGTAGCTTTCAGTTGGGATAGCTCTTTGTCCATTCTGCCAATTGTTTCCACCAGTGACCGGAGCATCCGCCCATTTGATACGCTGTGATTCGTATGGGTGATGTGGGAACTGTCTGCGTTTTCTACAAAACGCTTGAATAGAGCAGTTGCAATTTTGTTAAATTGACACTCTCTCCACAGTTTGTGGCCTGCTCCTGTGACCGTTACAGTTCTCTGATGTGTGTCTATCACAATCTCACAACGCATGCCACTGACGTGCGAATGGCATTTAGTAATGCCCGACGTGATTTCAGGATCTACACTGCTGGAGAAATCAGCTTTTAATTTTGACACAAAGTCGTAGAAAAACACGAGGGATACAAATGTTAGTTGCGTCCTGTGGTTGACATGTGTTGTGCTATAGAACACGTCCTCAAACTGGTCGGCTGACGACGGGTCCACACACAAGTTTTCGATG